>JAVSBV010055870.1:0-10744 GCA_033117975.1 Parotocinclus spilosoma
CACACACACACACACACACACACACACACACACACACACACACACACACACACACACACACACACACACTCTTTCTTACACATACACACGCTCTCTGTCTCTCTCTCTCCACTACTACTACTACTCTCTCTCTCTCTCTCTCTCTCACACACACACACTCTCTCTCTCTCTCTCTCTTTCTTACACATACACACACTCTGTCTCTCTTTCTTACACATACACACGCTCTCTGTCTCTCTCTCGACTACTACTACTCTCTCTCTCTCTCTCTCCCTCTCTCTCTCTCCCTCTCTTTCTCTTTCTTTCTCTGTTTCTCGCACACACTCTCTCTCGCTCTCACACTCTCTCTGTCACACACACACACACACACACACACACACACACACACACACACACACACACTCCCTCTCTCTTTCTCTCTCTCTCTCTCTCTCTCTCTTAGCATGTGAGTGCAATGGTCACTCAACTAAATGCAAGTTCAGTATGGCGGTGTTTCAGCAGTCGGGCCGGCTCAGTGGAGGAGTGTGTCTGAAGTGCAGGCACCACACAGCTGGACTCCACTGTCAGCTCTGTCAGAACGGATACACCCGCGATCACAGCAAGCCCCTCAACCATCGCAAGGCCTGCCAACGTTAGTATATGTGTGTATGCCCATGTGTGAACTGGTCTACAATGGTCTAAAACCCTTAAACGTGACACTTTGCATTTGGTGTGTGTTGGGGCCTCATGTTGATCATCAGCGTGTGTGAACAGAGAAAGGGTGAGAGATTGTGTCTATGTTATGGCTACATGGTGATTGCTGGAATGTGTGACATTTGGCCTTTGCGCTCATGTTCTTTTTACGTATGGATGCTTTTAAATCTAAAATAACTAGTTCACACTGTGTGTGGCCTTTACGTTCAGGCTTGTGTCACGTTCCAGTAGATATCATTTTAGAAGGAGTTTATATTATTAATGAAGGGGTCAATAACTGTCAGCCAGAGAAACTGATAATAAAATATACAGAACCTAAGGAAAATCAACATGCTGTGTCAAAATACTTGCCTTTTCCTCTCACATTACACCCTGAATCGTAAATTAAATGAAATGGAACATTTTCCAGCTGTACTCACACATTGTAATCCTTATCATTAAAGCATAAAATATGAAAAAAAATATGTCAAAATATACTTTGTAAAATTAGTAAAATATCTGGTCTGATTAAATGATCATCTACTTTGGAATATACATTATAATCCTGAACATGTACAACCAGATCACACAACAGGCTGCCTGTCCTCCATCTGACATTAAAATTGGTAGTGCATGGTCATGCAAAGAATTCGACATGTTTGGAAAGATCCTTTTAAAGGAGACCTGGATAAAGTTTAAAAAATATATTAATATATATAATAATAATATATTATAAAAAAATTTCAGAGGCTTTACTTATCATTCAGATTACTGTTCAGAGCATTATTAAGAAGTGGATAGGATTGCCTAAATTGTCCCTCTTCCAAACTTCCAAATTGATTAGAGAAATTCCCAAGAGGGCAACGGCAACTTCAAAGAACAACAAACTATTCATAGTTTGTTGAGAGTTTTATAGCTGAGATTGGTCAGTCTTTGCACGTGACAACAATCACACAAGCTTTACACAATGCAGGCCTGTATGGCAGGGAGTCAAGAAGAAAGGTGTCTCATTCAAATAGTGCCATGTGGAATCTCTTTTGCACTTCTAATGCATTTATACAAAACGTTTTAGACCAAGGAGACCAATAATATTTTTGATGAAAACCAAGCACCTCACATAACCACCACATGACAACTACTATGAAGCAAGATGGTGGAGCTTCTCTCTTCAGCGTGAACTGGGCAATTGGTCAGGACTGAAGGGGAAGATTTCAGATGCACCCAAATCCTTGTGATAAACCTTCAGCTCTCTACTAGAACACTGACAATGAGCAGGTGGTTCCACTTTCAGCATTAGAACGAACCTCATTAACCACTTAACCACATTAGAACCTGAAAAACCACAATGACTTACAGATAGAAAGGTAAATGACCTTGAGTGGCCAAGTCAAAGTCATGACCTAAATTAGGGTGTAGGTGGACCTGAAGAAAGCCATCCATTTCTTCTTACCATGAGTTTTGACAGAACTTGAACAATTCTGGATGGATAAAATGGTAAATATTACTTAATCTAGGTGGTATCCAATCAGACTGATGGCTGTAATAAAGCAAAAGATAGACCCTACAAAGTACTAATCACTTTATTATTTAAGTTTTTCATGTGTAATAATTAAAATTGCTTTGAAATTTGCTTTAAAATTGCACTATTGTTAGCTTGTGAGATGAAATGCTTAAATAATGCTGGGAAGGAGCTGACAACAGATTCATCAGACACTGCAGCATCAAGAACCATCATTTATCATTAGCACATGGGATTACTTTGTCAATTCAAGTACGCTTATGGAGTTAGATTCACAAATGCCACTTCAAAATTTACTTTGCAAAATTATGTGAACCCAAAGTGGTTTTAAATGTGTTTTAACTTGAGGCTGTAACACACAAAAAGTGTGATAATTCTCTATAGGCATTGTATGTTTTGGGCAAAACTTCTTCTTTAAAGAAGAAAGTATTTTAACATGAGCAATATATTCAAGTTTTGAAGTGACTTATATATTTAAAATTCAGATGTGGAATTTGTACAGAATCATATTTATTTAAATTGTGCTGCTGATTAGACTGGCTTGAACATAATAGGCAAAATGGTCGAAGTTTATTAGGATGAAAGTGCACGTTGAGATAAAGCAGATCTCCTTGCTCATGTCTGCTGCTCTTGCTTTATATAGTCACGTTTGTTCCTCTAGTGTTTATATTACACTGTTTCTTTTGCCTATTCTCAATTTTTATTAGGACTTTTTCCATCTCACCTCGAAACCTCTTCTTGGAAATGGGAAAGGAATCTTATTACTAATTGCAGGTCACGTCGTAGGTCGCCTTAAATACCACAAACTCACACATGTAATTAATCACACATATGCTTTGCATGTAAATGTGTTTTTTTAGGTGCAGTCTGATCTCCTTTCCATTCTCTCTTCCTGTTCTTCAGCATGTCAGTGCCATCGACTGGGTGCAGTGGGCCATTGGTGTAACCAGTCCACAGGCCAATGTCTGTGCAAGGATGGAGTGATCGGGCAAAGGTGTAACCGCTGTGCTCCAGGATACAAACAAAGCCACTCAGCCCTCCGGCCTTGCATCCGTAAGTAGCTCAAACCAACATTGCTAAGACAAGTTTGCAATCAGTTTCCTCCTGTTAACTAAACCACACCAATCAAAGAACATATACCAGTAGCAGGCTCAACAGATCAAACTGGTATTAAGGGGTTAGATTTTATTAAAGTGTGCCAGCCATGTGGAGACATTTCCTTTTGATGTGATGACTGTGAGTGTCATCTGGTCTCCAAGCTCTTCTAGCCAGTAAATGTGGGACAGCATGAGAACATAAAAAAACACCACAGTGTCTTTCATAGTTTGGCTTTTATTTAATTGCAGACAGAATGAACCTGATATATTTCATAGTTTTTCTTCTGGTCAACATCATTTCTTTTTTTTAATAAACAGCCATTCCTGCTTTTCAGGTCTGTATCACATTCCAAAAAACATTTGGGACAGGGGCGATTTAACAATAGTAATGAGGGGAAAAAAAACAAAATAATGATGTGGTTTCCATTTTCTTGCAATGTGTTGCAGGACTGGAATGTTTATTAAAAAAACGAAATGAAGTTGACCAGAAAAAAAGATGAACTATCACAGGTTCATACAGCCTGTAATGAAATAAATGTCAAAGTAAATGTAAGAATTACTTATTTGATTCATATTTTCAAAACTCTCCCAGCTTTTTCTGAGTTGGGTTTTATGTTGCATGTCCCTTATGATAGCATTTGTCTTATTGGCCAAACATTAAGCCTCATTACACTGGTCACAAAAATTAGAGGATATGTCTAAATGAAATAAATTGTCTGAGCAATTAATAATTACACATACAGTTGCAACTCGGTTCCTAAAGTCCTGTTATCTGAATTTCCACTATAACGCTGTCACATTTAATCTTCTAACATAATCACATAATCTTCTAACCCTTTATATAATCCACTATCCCACTATATAATCTGAAATAGATTATGCTGCCATTTTAGCCCTACCCACACCCTCAACCTTAGCTTTATTTAGTAGTTAGTTTCATGGGAATTATTATTTTATTTGATATTATAACATTAAATTCTAGATACACCGCTGTAAGACAGAGGGAAATGATCCTCAGGTATAGAGAATCCACAGATAACAGGCCAAATACATTGAACCAGGTAGGAATTTCCTGTAGGAAATGATGGGGATGTGTTATTCAAACCATTTTCTGCAGTGTGGTAAGTCGTACTAATTCCATATATATGTGATCATGTGCAATTCACCTAGTGCATGATGATGCACAGATAGTGCAATAAGAATGCAGGGAAACCAGAACAGCTGAACACTCATGGAGAAGATCACTATCTGTCCTTTTCCATAGACAGGGAACATAGAGTGCTTATGCCACTCTGATGAACAAAGGACAGAAGAATGCCATCCTTTCCATCCAGTGAGCAGGGCCAATCATCAGTCTCTCCTGACTTTACCACTGAGCCACTTGGGAGCCCAGGAACAACAGAGTTATAAACAGCAAGCTTTTACCATCGCCACCCTCCTCTCTTTGTCTCAGCGCTGTGTCGTACTGACATTGACCGCTCTTGGCTCATTAAGATAAATTGTTTAATCCGTACTATGAGATCCAAATCCCTACTCTGTATTTCTTTGTTGGGATTGTCATTGTGGCTTATCTGAGAATCCCCAACATGTTTCCCGTCATTCCTGTGATTCCAATTAAGCCTCTGAACCCTGAAGGGATTGTTCTCATATGACTGAGTTCCTATCCACCTGGTAATAAGCTTGTAGTGGATTTACAAATGCTTTATTCTTTATGACACTGCCTGCTCATGGCACAGAAAGTGATAATCTTCATACATCTCTCGGTTTCAATCTCAGCCAAATCTGATCTGGGGGGTTGGCAACACTTTAAATCTTCACTCAGGTGACATATACAGGAGGCACCTGTTGCAGCACTCAAGCCAGCAACTAGAGTCGCTCATAATTCTTCACGAAAAAGGGCTCAGTGAAAGACAAGCTTGTATGTTGTTTTACTGGGCATGGCCTGACTCTGATATTTTTAACCTGAGGTCTCTACCACTAACAGCAGGGCTGGGGCTAAAAACAAAATCAACACCCAAGAGTCGTTTGCAGGTTCACACAGAACAGGAAACGACCTCTGCCATCCGATGAAGAAATTCGATCTGAGCTGTATTATTAGTGCCACACTCCCTGAACTGTTTGCATAAAAGCAGGCGAAGTTGGAGAAATTGGCAACGATTTACTGAATAGAGAATGTAAATCAATGTATGAAATATTACCGGGCTTGATTCCTACTGGATTATTGTCCTGCATATGAGCAACACATCTGTACACATATGGTAGCTTTATATTGCATGGAACACTTTTTTAAAGTTCAGGGTTTGGAACCCCTGATGACATGATGTACGATATAGGTGACTAGAGTTGATTACAGTATGGGGGCTAATGGGAGATTAGGTGTCACTGCCCCAGTTGTGTCAGGGCTACAGGCAAAATATATAATATATGGTTGGTCCAAAGCCGCAGATCTTTCAAAGATGGATAGTAAAGGCAAAAGTCAGAGTGCACGTATGAACACACTCGGTTAAAACTCTCGTACTAATCACTGGCACCCATTCCACTTGCGTTAAGAGACATGGCACAACTACACATGGCACAACATATCTTCACTGTTGTATCAAAGCTAAATCACACAAGCACACACGATCAGTATGCACTAATGAGCCTCCACTGGAATTAGAGCTCAAACACAGCCGAGGCGTGAAAGCTGAAAGACTGAATCAAGGACACACAAATAAACTTGTCAGTGCTTGCTATAATGAGCTTCTGTCTCTCATCAGGTGTCCCGGAGGTCGCTGCACCAACCCCAGTGTACCAGCCCCAATACAGTATAGGTGAGTTCATTGGGTGGTCGTCTACACTGCTCACAAAAATGAATACAAAGAGGATCCATCAAGACCTGCTGGATAATCTGATCCTGTCCATGCCCCAAAACTGTCAGTGTGTTTTGGCACTCTTGGGTGACCATACACCCTACTGAACAGTCAATGTGGGGGCACTCTGGTCCAGTTTTACATGTTTCTGTTCACCCCCATGAATATATCACTTACTAGTCAATCACCATACCTAAATTTATATCTCATTTGTGTAATCAAAAACGTTCTTCGACATTTCATTTGCCTTCCTGACGATCTTGTTTAATGAAATAAAATCAAATTTTATCTCTTCAAATTGATTTTGAGATACCCTCTCATTTTTTGAGAGCAGTGTAAATAATATATAATATATAATAATATGGATATGGATCAGCCAATGTTGAGGAAATTATTGTGGAATCATCAACAAAGAAAAATCGATTTTTACCATTGAAAGAAACTGTTTATATCTGCTGCATACGTGGCACTGGCTCGATGCAGGATTTGATTTCAGTTTTCTTTCTTTATAAGCAGGTTAGTTTTTTTTGATAGCAGGAAGGAAGGTTAATCTACCTCATGTTATAGCAGCAAATCCAAAATCCATCAAATTGTTGCTCCTCCTCCTCCTCCTCAGGTTTTTATAAGGGTCTGAATTCTTTGAGGCCTTCACTAATGAAAAACGATAATCTTCATTCTAAGATGGTGGCATATTTAGGAAAAACAGTTGATAGATCAGGTTTTCAGAACAGACCTTGTGATAGAGCTTGTGAATTTTATTTTTTATTTCCATCATACATTTTCAGTTGGATTTCATTTTGTTGAACAAAAGCTTTAACACTCTGTCCATTGTGGCAAGATGCATTATTATCCTAAAAATCATCACCGAACCTATTTTCTATTGATGGAATCCTGGTCACCCAGCATTACTAGGAAAACCAGTAAGATCGAAACCATCACAAGTCCAGCACTAACCACCATACACCAGCTTCTACCAGCAAACGAAATGGAACTCTGCTGAACCAGCATACCAAAATCCAAAACACAACAGTTTCTGATTCTTGCTGTTTTTGAAGCAGGGAATTAAGCAAGCACGTGTGGAAAACAATACACTAGGTTGCAGTTGACTCTTCTGTCTTCTCGTAAATGAAATTACATGGACATAAAACCCTTAAAGATGCTGAGTCATAAAGAGAAGACAAGCATTCTTGCAAGTCTACGTGTTCAGATAAACACCACGTGCAGATATATTTCCACTTTTATAAACACGACTCTCTGAACGGTAATAAAAAGGGGTTTATATAAAAGCTGAAAATTGCGGTTTAACCCACATTTAAAGGAAATGGTTTACAACTTCACAGCAATGACATTTTACCATGTGGGAGCAATAAATGTGTAAAAATGTGTACTTTCTAAACGATGGAAACATCTGCCTGGTCTCGGGCTCTGTTTTTGTGAATATTTAGAGCGATTTCTAACCCCTGCTGGCTGGAGTGAAGGTACCTCTGGAGGTCTTTGCTGTAAAACTATATGGTTAAAATAGATACAAACTAATGCTTTTTTTTTTAATTCACATGTTCTGAGTTTCATTAAGTTCTACCATTGCTATAAAAGACAGATGCATTTGAATAGATTTCCTATTATTTTTCTAACAGGGTTTAAATTAGATGCAGGATCGAAGTTGCGGCTTCAAAGTCAAAAATCTAATTGATTTCTATAGCTCTTTTTATAACGGAGCATTGTCTCAAAGCAACTTTACAAATCTTATTTTATCTTAAAAGGCCAATCCCAAATTGTGCAAGCCTATGGCAACAGTGGAAAGGAAAAACTCATTGAATATAGAAGAAGGAAACCTTGGGAGGAACCAAAACTCAAAAAGGGACATTTAAGTGTTTGGTGCTGGAACTGGTACCAGAACATCAGCTTGAAGAGAAAAGAGAAAATGTAGTTCAAATGGGTTAGGAGCACACATTCTATTAACAATCACTGATGCCAGATGTAGCATGAATCTCCAGCAGCACTACTATATCACCTTTCTCCTCTCCGTTTTTCTTTCCATACGACATAAACCACTTTTATCTTCAATTCATCTGGTCCAGAGTCCAGTACTTTAACCGCTGGGCTACCGCAGTCCCATGGTTGAGGTACTGGACTATGGACCAGAAGGTCCAGGGTTCAAATCCCACCTCTACCACAGTTGGGTCCCTGAGCAAGTCCCATAACAATAGCTTGGATTGTAAGACTGTATTAAT
Organism: Parotocinclus spilosoma; assembly: GCA_033117975.1. NCBI lineage: Eukaryota > Metazoa > Chordata > Actinopteri > Siluriformes > Loricariidae > Parotocinclus > Parotocinclus spilosoma. The sequence goes on from JAVSBV010055870.1 coordinate 8,372, forward strand.
TGTGAGTCGCTCTGTATAAGGGCGTGTGTTAAATAATGTACATGCTATTATAATGGTATATTTACAGGAGAACACAAAGCACTGCATGTCTTCTGACAAATGCTGTTCATGTAAATTAGCCCCAGATCTATTGCTTTGAATTATAAACACTTCCAGCACGTATTTCACTTTTTGATTTTGTGCATCTAAGCTACCTGTAGCTTCTAACAGGGTTTTAGTTGAAAGGTTTGAGCTTCACGCTTTATATGATAATATGAGTCTGCCAAGTCTGGACATTTAACCCTAACTGAATTATTTTGACCATTTTAATTAGCTAAATCTGAACAAATCTTAATCGTCTTACACTTAAATTTCACTCCGATCTAATTACGAAGATAGAAGTGCTGACAGGAACATTGTATCTGTGTGTCTGTATTTTCACCACTCTGATAATTAGCAGCATCACCCATCGCATGACCTCTTAGCAAATATAATTAGGAACAGGATCACCATTCATGCTGCAGTCTTAACCTCGCTGGATTCACTCCTCCTTCGGAGACGTGTGGAAAATAAAACTGTCTAACCAGAACATTGGGTTTGAGTTCTGGAGAGTCTGTGTGTGAAGAGCAAACATGAAAGCTCCAACTGTCCTGCTTCTGGTCCTGCTGCTCGTCTTAGCACTGTGCTGTAAGTACGCCTAGGATGACTCAGCATTTTAAATGTGTGTGTGGAGTTGATTTAAAACAACATGTCTGTGGCTCCTCAGTTATTTGGGATTTGTCCATATGATGTGGGTATAATGTTTTTTGTTTGAGGTGAGATGAACGAGGCCATGTCGTTCCCGTGGAGCTGCGCTGCCCTTCATGGAGTTTGTCGAGATGGAGCATGTCAGGCTTCAGAGCTCTACTTCGGGCCGTTCGGCTGTGGGAAGGGATCTTTGTGAGTAATAAAAAAACAATGTATTATTAGTATTACACGTCACTGCAGGGACCTGTGTAGTTTGGTATGTTCTCTTTTTGCCCACTGCGATTTCTTTTGGTTACTCTAATTCCCCCATCGCCCTAAAATATGCCATTGGGTTGGTTGGCTGATCTTATTTGGTCTATTTCACCCCTATACAGTGTATAGGGTGTTTCTAGACTATTTGTTTTACTGGGGCACACAGAGGGGCATAGCTAAATCCCTATAGGGGCACAACAGTACATAAAAATACACCTCCTAAACGCCTCCTAAGTGGTTTAGGCCAGAGTTTTTTTATTGCTTGTTTGGCGGATCCGCCGATGATCATATTTAAAGAATACAAAAATATATATATATATTTTTGTATTTCTCGGATTCGCAGCAGCACCAGTGGTTGAAATTAAATTTTTTTTTTTTTTTAGCTTTTTCCGCCCTCCGGTGGAGAGCCAACAGTTTTCTTCTATTCATTTAATTTTTTTCCAGATTCACTTTAATTTAATTGTAGGTTAAATAAATTTTATTTTTAAATAAAAATTTATTTTTATTACTTCCTCCTTCCTTGTATTGATTCCACATGGTCCTCGAAAAATTGAAAAGTGCTGAAAAATAAAGATTTTTAAGTAGAGACATCCGAGGAACAAGCAATTAAAAAAGTCTGGCCTTAAAACAAAAAAGGGTATTTCTCAAATGTAACAATAAAGACTTTTATTAATTGTGTTAACTAAAATATATAGCTATGAGTGATCATTACCTTGCCCGTAGCCTGGTCCATTACATGAGATAAACTGTATTTTTAAAGTATTTGTAAAGATGCTCCGGTGTTGTGAACTGTATTTTTTATTTTCATCATGCATTAGTTGGGTTCAGTTTAATCAGTGCCGGTTTACTCCCATGCCTTTCCTGAACAAAAGCTTTAACACTCTGTCCATTGTGACAAGATGCATTATTATCCTAAAAAATACTTCATTATCACTAAACCTATTTTCTATTGATGGAATCCTGGTCAACCAGCATTACTAGGAAAACCAGTAAGACCTCCATTTCAGTTAATAACCATAACTCCAGTTGTACATTGCGTGGCATGCAGTGTAGGTCTGCAATCCAGGATCAAATTGTTCTGTTGTGTTTTTTATTTTTATGGGCCTTGGCAGTCATGGCAGCGTGATTTAATGGACTGGTGCCCTGTAGGCTTAATGAAAATGAAGGACTAAATGGTGTCATGAAATCACTGTTTTCATTCAAATCAATTAGCTTTTTTAAGTACAGTCAATTCCGGTTAATAGGACCACCGGTTAATGGGACCAGCCGCTTATTCGGACCAAATCCGAAAGTACCGAAACAAATCCTATTATATACGTGTAATGTTAGTCGCTTATTTGGACCAAAATTCCGCTTAATCAGACCAAAGAACGTGTACAGTATGTAATATCCGTG
>JAVSBV010055891.1:0-10743 GCA_033117975.1 Parotocinclus spilosoma
TCCAGTCAACGTTTGAAGAACTTATCCAGTGTGATCTGACGCGCTTTTGCTGTGGCTAAGTGGTGACTTGTGGCTTTTTTTGTAGTAAATGGTCAGCAACACTGTCTCTCGTTTGAGTTTTATTACAGGGGTGTAACATGTGCCTAACATTTCCAAGTTTAGAGTGTAATGAATAACTCGTCAGCAACACGCGCCCCCTACAGGCGTATGCCGGAAGACAAAAGCAATCAATTAGAAAACCCTACTCTGTAGATTGTTGATTCTTATAAGTAACCATTGGATAGATAACAATAATGAACCCGGGTAAGCAAAGGAACATTTTAGAGTATTAACATTACACAATAAAGCATTTTTATCTCCATTACACACTCCCCCTTCAAAACAGATGTCGTCCCGACATCTGGCACCAAAGGTTATACTTGCTATGTTTAGTTTTTGAGCATTCCTACACTCGCTAACACAGAAAGCAAAGATATGTAAACACACATACAGTTTGTTGTCTTCACTTGTATGCATTACATTCAACACAGGTTGACTATACTGTAGCACTTTTTTATTCGAAGAAGTCCATGAAACGCATGAATGTGTGAGTTTGTCATTTTAGGAACAGTACATAAAATAGTGAAAATGAATGTGTTTGCTATTGAAAAACAGTCCACGGAATGCCTGTGAGTGTTCTACTTTCAGTACCCATGTAAAATCACTGTCTGGTGGTGGGGAAACTGCACTGGTTTTCTCCACTTAGTCCCTGTCGTTTTAGGTCCATAAGGCAGGCACTGGTTCCAGGATGTGTGATGAACTGGTGACCCAATTCTGTAACAAACTGGTTTACCCAGTTCATGGTAGGTGAAGACTTTTGGTGCTCGTCTCTCTCTCCTTGGCCACCGGTGAGTTTGCAAGGTCTCGTTGTTGTTCTTCCTTGGTTCTATTGGTAAAGGTGCTGGTATGCTGTCCTCCACAACAAAATCGTCAGCTTCTGCCTGATTTTGTGTGTCACTTTGATCCAGCAAGTGTGGTTCACTTTGGTTCTCATCCCTTAGTTGCACCGGTTCCTCACTGTGCTTAGAGTTCACTGTATCACTAGCATACTCTGCTTTGATTGGGTTTGCGTTTTCATCTGCCTGAGACTTTGTTGCTGGGGAATGTCGTACCGGCGAGTAGTAATACCAGCCATCTTCATCATCGCTGCTGTTCTCAGATGGTATAGCATGGTTATCTTCTTGTCCTCTCCTGATGCTCTTTTGCTATGAGTGTTTAGCAACTTCGAGTGGAATCTTTAGCGGTAATTGGTTACATGGAAGCAGAAGATTCCGGTGCAGGATCCTGCTATCTCTCCCTTTTCCTTGCTCAGGCACAACTTGTTCCTTGCTTACCTGGCGTACAACTTTGCAGACACAATCTTCCCAGTGACTGCGAAGCTTGCCCGTTCCACCCCTGGGGGTCATGTTTCGAACAAGGACGCGATCACCCTCCTCCACGACAGAGCTCCTGACTTTGTTGTCATAATTCCTTTTGCCTCTGTCTGCTGAACTCTGTGTTTTTTTCCTGGAAATCTCATATGCTTCCTGCATACCATTCTTCCACTTTTTCATGTATTGTTGGTGGTCTGGTGTTCCAGTCTCTGGTGTTGGTCGAAACAGTAAATCAATGGAGAGTCGTGGGGCTCTCCCAAACAACAGGTAGAAGGGGGAAAACCCTGTGACCTCACTCCTCGTGCAGTTGTACGAGTAGATTAGCTTGTTTAATGATTCCTTCCAATTGGCTTTCTCTCTTTCTGTGAGTGTTTTCAGCATTTGAAGGAGCGTCCTATTAAAACCTTCAACTTGTCCGTTACCTTTGGGATGATAGGGTGTCGTCCTTGAGTTTGCCATGCCGCAGTTCTTAGCCAGCTGAGCGAACAGCTGATTTTCGAATTCGCCTCCTTGGTCATGATGTATCCTACAGGGAAATCCAAACTTCAAGGCATAGACATTAAAGATCTTGTCAGCCACTGTTTTTCCTGATTTCGATGTAGTGGCGTAGGCCTGCGCGAATCGTGTGAAATGGTCAACGATGATCAATATATACTCATATCCTCCAGAACATCTGTCCACATGCAGAAAATCAACAGACACTAATTCAAAAGGCTGAGTCGTGACAAAACTGGTGAGAGGCGCTCTGGTTTCTCTGCTGGGTTTTTTGCTTTTCAGACATGAGCAGCTCCCAGACACACAATGTTCAATCTCCTTTTGCATCTGTGGCCAAAAGAACCTGTCTCTTATCAGCGAAGTGGTTCTTTCCACTCCTTGATGTCCCATGTCGTTATGTAAAGCTTTTAGCACTGTGTTTTTATATTTTTCAGGAAGGACGAGTTGTGTCCTCACAGCTGTTTTGCGGCGCAAAATGCCATCATTGTCCAATATCAGTCTCTCCCATTCACGTATCAGCCCACTAAATGATTTTAGTTGTCGGCTTGTAGGTTTGGTAGCAGACATCATACATTTGATCACAGGGCCAATACACTTATCCTCTCTTTGAGCCAACTGGAGCTCTTTAGTGGAGATAGGTTGGTTCTCTGGATTAGTGACCACTGCCCATTGGGCGGACAAGGCCATGGACCATATAATAGGGTCTTGCCCCTCAACAGACTGCACTGTGGCTTGTACTGATCGCGATGAAAGTTCGTTTGTACACTCCTCCATCATGGTCTCGATATCAACAGGCATCCGAGAAAGGCTGTCGGCGTCTACATTCTCTCTACCTGGACGGTACTTAATGGTGATATGAAAATAATCTGCCAGCTCAGCTACCCACCGACATTACTGTCTGTAATAGCCAAGGAGGCCCATTACAGCTCGAAGCTCTCCTACAGTGCAGGGTCTCTTATCTTTCAAAGTTCTCACTGCAACCATATCAGCAGGATCCATCTTGTTGCCCTTGGCTGAAACAATACGTCCCAAATAGCGCACTTCCTGCCTAAACAACTCACATTTTGCGGGTTTTAGCTTGATGCCATACTGTCTAAGCCGCTTAAGCACTGTTCGGACATCTTTCACATGATCTGAAAATGATTTGCTGAAAACTATTGTCATCAAGGTATGGGATATCCATACATATATGAGTCCTCCATACAACGCTGAAAGGCGGCGGGCGCGTTCATCAGGCCAAACGGTATCCTAATCCACTCGTACAAACCCCAGGGAGTCACACATGCGGTCAGTGGTCTGCTCTGCTCATCCATGAACCCCTGATGATATGCTTTACCCTGGTCTAGAAGGGAGAACCAACAGTTGCCACCCAGACCATCCATGATGTCCTGGACTCTTGGAGTAGGCTGGCGGTCTGGGATGGATTTCTTGTTTAGCTCGCGGTATTCAATACACAAGCGCAAACCACCACATTTTTTGCGGATGCAGACGACTGGAGATGCATAAGGTGAGGTTTATTTATTTATTTTTTATTTTTTTACCCAACCTTGTGAAATCAGGTCATGCAGATAGTCCTTCATCTCCCTGTATAATGGCTTTGGCACAGACAGATATGGTTTGGCAACAGGTTCTGTGTCTTTCAACGAGATGGAGAGCTGTAGATTGTCAATGCATCCAATGTCATTTTCTGATTTGGAGAAGGAAGCTGATTCCTCTCTCAACATTTTCTGTACCACTTCTCTTTCGGGCTCAGAGAGATGACTTGGGTCAACTGGGGGGTCCCAAAAATCACTGGATGCTTTGTTTCTCTCTGCATCCACGTTCCTTACTGTGGCTGAGGTGGCAGTGTGGGGCGGTGCAAAGTACGTAGCTGGGTAAATTGCTTGGATTGGTTGTACTGTCCCTATGACTGTCCTCCCACCTAAGACAATATCATGGTCTGTGGGATTCTGTACATCAACAATCACGACTGGCTTTTCTCCTTTTTTCATCTTTACGAGGGTGTCACAGAACTCCAACCCCTCTGCCCATTGCGAGTTCACATCTGGCTCAAATATAAGAGCTGTCCCCTCTTGAAATGGTGTTGCCTGCACACGGCAGTCTACTCTTACCGAAGTGCACTTAAGTACACTTAGTCTCTCTCTTGTAGTTTTAACCCTGTACTCATATGTTTGCTCGGTACTCACTTGTTCCACACAGGCTTGGACATAATTGGTCTCAAAACCCGGAAAAGCTGCTGTCCGGATTAGCTTGTGCTTATCGGTTGTGTTAGACTGCCTTAACTCTGATTCAACAATGACTCCTATTACATTGGACCCAACAATGGGTCGGGCGAGACTGGCACCTCTCATGACAAGTATGAGAACAATGACTTCTGCTGCTGGTGCTCCATTTGAAGCTAACTTGAAAGTTAATTTAATCCAGCCGATATATGGTATGCTGTCCCCATTAGCTGTGGTGATATCTAAGGTCTTGTCTGCATCCAGTATTTCGTGAATATCTATGAGCTTTACATTTGGCAAGTGTTCCCTCCTCCATTTATCATCTATTATTGTCACTTAAGCTCCAGAGTCCCATAGAGCTCTAGTCATTTGGTCCTGGATGTAACAGTCAATCAAGTATTTTTTTCCAATTAGCGGGGCCACATTCACCTGGGTCCTTTGTTTGGGTGTCTTGGCCCGGATTATTTCACATGACGTTGGTAAACAGGGATTTTTATGAACAGTCCAATGTTCAGCTTGGCAGCGTTTGGAACAGTAAAGCACTGTTTTGCATAATGCACATTGTTTGAGTTTTGGTTTATTATCTTTTTTCGACAGTGGCTACAGTGCTGGGACAGTGTTAGTGGATGAGTCACTCCCTGTCCCGCCGGAGTGACCATTGGCCGTTTAAAGTATTACTTCTGAACTGTCTTGGTCCTCTCATTCTGCACCCAGCCAGGAAGTGTTCGCTGCTGCCGCACCCATAGCAATGCACACAATCCTCGTTATTGTTTTGCTGGCAAGCAAAGCATCCCCTCCGGCGTCGATTTGACAGTGCAGGGAATGAGGGCTGGGTGGCAACCATGTAGTTATACTGACTGTGACCACCCCGCTGACCATAACCTGACATGGACCCCTGTGCTTGTGTTGGCCCCTATGGCAGGGAGGGGGCTGACAAATGCTGAGTAGCACTATTTTGTGGCCCCTCCACTTGGTTTTGGTATTGTGAAATGTGAGCCCTGAGGGTTTTGCATGAATTCTTTAATTTGAGAAACTTCTGCTTTCAGGTCGTTCAGAAAAGCCATGTTGGAGTGCATCCTTTTGAGCTCATTCAGAATGTCTGGTTGGATTTTGCTGCTGTTGTGCTGAACTGGTGTTGTTTCTTTCCTTTCAGCGGGGTTGTCACTGGCCTGAGCAGAATGGATGGTTTCAGATTGTGGTTGTGTTAACATCCTTCTCTTGTCATGTCGCTCACTCTCATAGGCACAGGATGTATTAAGCTTCTCCAGCAACAGTTCATCAGGAGCATTTGGTAGCTCAAGATATGGTTGGAGGTCACGTTTTATGTTATCACTGTGCAAGCCGGTCAACACTGTGTGGAGAAAGATGTTTTGTACAAGTCCAGGATCGTATTTCAATCCTGACTTGGATTCTTGAGGCGAATAAAATCTTTTGCCTTAAATCCAATGCACGGATGACAAAATTTTGGGGGGGTTCCTTCGCACCTTGCACTTCCGAACTTAGCTGCTTATACAGATCTGTGGCACTTTTCTCTTGATAGTGGCACCTGAGAATGCATCTCAATGTGGGCAATGTGAGGTCAACTTTTCCTTCAAGGTAGCTACGAAGTTGCATGCCAGGAACAATAGCTCTTATCACTGCATCCACTATTTCCACCTCTGGGAAGCCCTTGCTTAAACCATGTTCTATCTGGCGTGCTAGGCTGGAAAAGGTTGGACGATCTTTCTGCCCGGGCTCACCAATTTGGCCGGCAATCTTAGTCTTTATGCTATGAAGGTGGAGCTTGAGAGGGGGTGGCCTGAAAAGCTGACATCTTACCATATCTGGTGGCCATCTGTGCTGTATCTCCTGATTTTTCACGCTCATTTTGTTTCTGTATCAGTGACAATTTAAGTTGCAGTGCCTCAATTTCCTTAGATAATTTTGTCTGATCCTCATTTGTCTGACTTTGTTGGTTCTCATTCTTACTATTCTGTTCTTGGGATATGCTAACTTGTTCAGGAGGCTGGGACACATGTTCAGTTGGAGGTGCACCGATAAGAGCCTCACACTCACTTACTTTATCCATGAAGCAGAGGAGTTCAGCCATACCTTGGTCCTCCAGTAGCTTTAGTTCCTCTCTCTCCAGGCGGCTGCTTATCATTGCTATTAGTGACGCTCTACTTTTGCCACTTACATGCTCAAGTTCTGGGCCAGCAATAGTCAAAAAAATCACACAAGTCCACAAGATGAACCCTTGACAGTCTCATAATGATTGTATTACATCTAGCTGCAGTTTCTCTATCTCTGCAAACTCCATATTTCACACGTTGATGGGCAGTGGCAGCATAAGCTCTGATTTGGCAGCGCAAGTTCTCCTGGTATTTTCAAAATACCTCAGATCACAAGCAGGCCGTGCTCAGATATCCCGCAATGCACTGCTGCTACTTCACCAACTGATGTCACCAGACTGGATAAATTAAGGGGCTGAGTGACAACTGGGTGACTTTTGATGGGAGATGACCCACGTTGTGCTCAATCCCAGCAGTGCCTCCAAAATGTTATGCCCCTGTAAGGGGAAAATAGTAAAAACTCAAACGAGAGACAGTGTACCCGTACTCTTACAGAGTTAACGTGCACATGACCACGCTACTCACGCTAGCAAACGTGACGAACTTGTATTTAAACTGACTACATTCATCTGCTACCGTTGCTGTAGACACAGACATCTTTACAAACTGTTGTAACAGAGTATATATGCACACCCTTCAATATTTTTTATAATTATTCTCACCTGTAAGGGGAAAATAGTAAAAACTCAAATGAGAGACAGTGTTGCTGACCAAGTTTAGAGTGTAATGAATAACCCGTCAGCAACACGCGCCCCCTACAGGCGGATGCCGGACAAAACAATAAATTAGAAAACCCTACTCTGTCAAACTGGTGGATTGTTGATTCTTATAAGTAACCATTAGATAGATAACAATAATGAACCCGGGTAAGCAAAGGAACGTTTTAGAGTATTAACATTACACAATAAAGCATTTTTATCTCCATTACACAAAGACCTGTAGGTGGCAGTAGAGGGCTGGGGTGAAACTCTGGAGTTTTCGGGTAATTATGCCAGAGGCAAAGAGTTTCTTCACGGATATTACATACATTACATAATTTTCTCCAAATAAGCGAATAAAATTCCACGTATATAATAGAATTTGTTTCGGTACTTTAGGATTTTGTCCGAATAAGCGGCTGGTCCCATTAACCGGTGGTCCTATTAACCGGAATCTACTGTATTTGGTTTTACATGGCCTTTGCTCGTGCTGACATACTCAATTATGAGTAAACTGTAAAAATTTTTCCTTTTTTTTCCCCAGTCTTCAGTAGCATTTACTGGTTGTCTGTTTTTAATAATCCTATATTTGAAATTGCTATCAACATGTATTTATCTCTCATTTGGTTTAAGGACATATGAAACTTCTTTGCTAGTTGAAGAGTCCATTAGTGATGAGCTACCTTACAGTGGTAAGATGTTTCATAAATACTTACTCTTTTAACATTTTTTGGCAATCTGACTATATCTGACTATACTGTATAAGTATAGAGACTAGACCTAGGCAAATGTAGGCATTCCTTGCACAAACACATTCCGTGCATGCCAAATGACGGAATGAAAAAAAAAAAGGGGTGTGGGATTCTGTGTTTAGCAAACTTAAATACAATGCTTACAAAATTAGCAGATATTTAATTAGGGGAAATTTCATTTGGAGTTTTTTTTTTGTACATTTGAAGGCATGAAAAAAGTTCTTATTTGCATGTACAGATGTTTGAATACTGTTTAAGATGATTTCCTAGTGTTTTTTTTTAAATAGATTTGTTACTGGTTTATTAATGTTGCAGAGGATTTGTTATTCGGTTTGCACTTAGAAATTCAGAAAAGCAAATGGACAATGAATTGTACCGCATCCTATTAAAAAAAAAATCTCTGCTACATGTTTTTTTTCCCCCCTCCCTTTTCTCGATGCCAACACTTTCACTCATGGTTATTCAATATTTTTATTCATGTCTTCTGCCTTGTCGTCATTCCATCTTTTTCTCTACTGATTAAGACTTCTTATGCCTAATAAAATTCCTCCTCCTTACTTGTAACAGTTTCTCTCTGTAATAATTGTTAGGATGCATTATGAATATATTTTATCTTTACTAGGATTTACTTCCATTGGATACGTTAACAATTAAAAGCTTTTCTTAGAATTTCATGACTAGGAGCAACTCTTAGCTCTCTGGCTTTTTATAAAATGTCTTTTAACTTTATGCCTTCAAACTTTTTTATACAGAGTACTTTGAATATTTTGCTCCTGATTTTACGTTACATCCAGATGTAAGCACAAGGATTGAGAACCAAAACTCCAGACAGGTATACAATTTTTCCCCCTCCAGAACATGTATTTACTATCAGTGACCACCTCTACATTTACCGGTAGTTTGAGTATCCATTCTCTGATCATTATGGTTGCATTGCCTTGTTTACCTTGTTTACACAGTACTTGGAACAAATTCGCCAGACTGTGTTTGAGAACTTGAAGATGCTAAACCATGCACCAAGTGTTCAGATCCATGATGTTCCATCAGACCTGCTTAGCTATGAACGCACAGATGAAGCTGAACCTGATGAAAGAGGTTCAGAAGAGAACTATTCCAGGCAAGTTGATTTTTTTTTATCTTTCTATCTAAAATATTCTTTCCTTTGTGTCCCTCACATTGCTAACAGGACAGATTAATCAGTATGCCCATTTAACCTATTTTTCATACCATACCAACCATAAAGAGTCCTAAATTATTTTGCATTATGGTTTAGGGTTTGCTAATTATTTTATTTTAATAAAAAAAAAAAAAACATCAAGAAAATCATATTTACTATATACAGTGTATAACGAAGGCCATAAACAGCTTTTGGTGTATATGTACCAGGAATAGTTTTAATGTTAGCTGATTACCTGCTGAATTCTCTGGAAAGTCATGTTCAATTCAAATAAAGTTGGGGTGTTGTTTATCAATAAAAACAGAATATGATTTGCAAAGTCCTTTCAACTCCTATTCAATTGAATACACTACAAAGACAAGATATTTAATGTTCAAACTGATAAACTTTATTGTTTTTTGCAAATATTTACTCATTTGGAATTTGGATTTGGAATCAAAAACACCCATTTTGAACATTCCACAGGTGAGCAGGTTAATTGGAAACAGCGTGTCATGATTTGGTATAAAGGGAGCATTGCCGAAAGGCTCAGTCGTTCACAAGTAAGTATGGGTGAGGTTCATCACTTTGTGAACAACTGCATGAGCAAAAAGTCCAGCAGTTTAAGAACAACATTTATCATTGTGTAATTGCAAGGAATTAAGGGATGCCATCATCCACAGTTCATAATGTTAGCAAAAGATTACAGAGACCCTGGACTGTTGAGCAACTGAAGTTGTACATTTTGCAACTTTTGGAATGTGCTGCAGACATCAAATTCAAAATGAGTGAATATTTTCAAAAAACAAAGTTTATCTATTTGAACATTGTAAATTGTCTTTGTAGTGTATTCAAAGTTATTTATATACCGCTTTTTATAATGGAGCATTGTCTCAAAGCAGCTTTACAATATACTATTATCTTAAAAGGCCAATCCCAAATTGAGCAGCCTAGGGTGACAGTGGAAAGGAAAAATTCCCTGAAAGTAGAAGGAGGAAACCTTGGGAGGACCAAGTCTCAATCCTCCTTGGGTGGCCTAGATGTTAGAAGTTATAGTAATAGTAACATTAAGTAAATAATACAATTTAAATCCATAATAAAATTTCAATTAGTAATAATTTAAATAATAAAAAAAATTCATAATAAATGACAAAATAGTTTTAAGATAATGAGTCGTCGGCGGTTAGTTATTAACTAAATGACGGAAGGAGTTGGATGACATGGTGGGACTGGGTTCTGTTGATGGAGACCAGTAAAGTGATGCTGAGGTAGAGGACCATCTAAGTGAGTGGTGCTGGAACTGGTACCGGAATATCAGCTCGGAGAGAAAAGAGAAAATGTAGTTACTTATGTGTTAGGAGCACAGAGTCTATTATCAATTACTGATGCCACGTGCAGCATAAAACTCCGGCAGCACTAACTGTAGCAGCATAGCTAAAGGGAGAGAACCAGAAGTTAACACAGCCAAGAGGCAAGAGCCAACCTGAGCAATGAGTCCCAGTCTAAATCTAAACAAAAGCCTGCTTAAAATAGGAATGTTTTAGCCTAGACTTAAATATTTGGAGTCTGTCTGAATGTCGAACTAAAGGTTGGACTTTATTTCATAGCTTGGGGGCCAAATATGAGAAAGCTATTCCCCCTGCTGTTACTTTTTTTATTCTAGGTACTGAAAGAAGTCCTGCACCTTGTAAATGAAGTAGACCTTGTAGAGCTTTATACGTTACAAGAAATATTTTATAATCAATGAGAAATTTAACTGGTAACCAGTGTAGAGACAACAGAACAGAACTGATATGATCAAATTTATTAGTTGGTACTCCAGCGTTACAGTAATCCAGTCTCGAGGTTATAAATGCATGAACTAGTTTCTCAGCATCTTGAAAGGAAAGGATATTTC
>JAVSBV010055912.1:0-10742 GCA_033117975.1 Parotocinclus spilosoma
TGGAAATGTTAGGCAAAGACCTGTAGGTGGCAGTAGAGGGCTGGGGAGAAACTCGGGAGCGTTGTAGTGATGCCAGAAACAAAGAGTTTCTTTGGTAACCACGGATATTACATATTTCTTATTTCTTTTACACCCTTTGGTCCGATTCATCGAAATTTTGGTCCAAATAAGTGAATAACATCACACATATATAATAAGATTTGATTCGGTACTTTAGGATTTGGTCCGAATAAACGGCTGGTCCCATTAACCGGAATCAACTGTATATCAATGTAAAGCTGCTTTGTGACAATGTCTATTGTAAAAAGCGCCATACAAATAAAATGGAATTGAATTAAATTGACCCTACATGCAGTGGAATATAAGAAATTCTACTGATTATAAATTTACTACTTTATCGCGTTACTCGATCACTGTACATGGCATGGGCATTATGCTAACGTTATCCAAGGGAGACTCCATGGATAATTGCCCTGTCACTATACAGAGAGTACTCGTGAAAAGACACAGAAATATTCCCAAGGCATGCATCTGTACAGTTAATCTATCGTGTTGTCACTGAAACCCTCTGGCTCCAACAGTGGCCTACGCTGCGGCTACCCGGTGTTAGGTTAAACATACTATAATAAACAATGAGAATACAGTATGATGTATTATGTAATTAACCAGGAAATATTAACTATGCAATACAATACAACAGTATATATTATAAATAAAATAATAAATATACAACATAAAACTATGAGTGAACATCAGCATTATTTCGTCCAGTCACTGTAGATTCTTGTGGCACAACATGCACAGTCGGGAGTAGGGGAAAAATGCCTTCTGGCATCCATTCTAACACCCATGTTTCATTACCATCAGTATTCGGAAGGTAAAATGATATGTTATATACAGTATTTACAGTCACCTGCATCGGTAATACACCAGTGCTTTTTAAATAAAAAGGAACAGCTAAAGGAAGGTAGACAATGAGTGAGTAAACCTGAGATTATTAATGATCTCAGCCCATGCTGTGGAGTGCTCTGTTACCCAGGATGGTGTTCAGCCAGAGAGCTAGATCTTCCTTCATTGGAAGCAAACTGGCTTCATGCCTACAGGCCAGCCATTCACTGTAATGATGCAGACAGGAGAGGTCAGGCACAGGATCCCTCCGTACAGCGAATGGCCCATTCATCCTACAAAAAAATAAACACACACACAGGTTAAGACCTGCTTTACTAAACACGTGTTAAAGCAGCAGAGAGGATGAGAAGGCCAATGCAACAAAGTTACCGTTAGTAAAGTGATCAAGAACCTCCACCAGGAATAGCATTTATGAATATGGCCAAACAGAGGTTTAAATTGTTGCAGAGGTTTCATTTTGAGTGCCATTATAAACCTTCATCATTTCAGCAGTAACAAGCAATTTGATGTAACAAATGCAGCAATCCTGCCATTAACAAAAGAAAAGAGAAGCATTTGCTTCATTTGCAACATAAAATAGAATACACCGTTTCAAAATACACCGTTTTCATAAAATAGAATACACTGTTTTTTTTTGTGTTTTTTTTTTTGTGTTTTTTTTTGAGCCCAGGCATATTTGGTCACTGTTAAATGTCAGTAAATTGTAGGACAACCTGGGTAATATCCTTCACTATATTGGGCAGGTTAAGGGCACAAATGGGACACTTGTGGGACACACCATATGAGATATGAGACCATGTGAGTGATATCCTGCAATAATCTGGTTCCCGAACAGTGTTCATTTGCATTACCTGCAAGAGCTACGCAAGTTTTGTAAATGCCCAATAATCTTCTACAACTGGGAACATCTTAAGAACATCTCAGAAGACATGCTGGAATTAATACAATCTAAATTCCTGCTATAACTTTAGATCCCAAAGCCTGCTATCCAAACCAGTAACCTGGCAATCAGGAAAATAATGGTAGACGGTGTTCTGAATGAACTCTTACCTCTGCCTACACCCTTCACTTTGGCTTTATTTAGTTGCTGAAATGTTTGTTTTGTATATACAAAATATTGAAAATAAAATACAACTTACTGTCATGTTAGCCACATTTAGTGCTACTACTGGTGTACATGGTGCACTGAAATAAAAAATGAGAGGGCAAATGTGTCTCACAGCATTTAAATATGTTTACAAAACATCTGATAATTAACGTTGCATGAGGAGCAACATGCAATATGTGGAAAACAGTACAACCATTTACAGTATTAGTTTGTGTTGGGTAAACGTCTTATCATGATCTGGGCTGTGGTAAATCTGCAGCCTGTCCCAGACATACCAGGCTCAAAGGAGGAACCCACACCTGAGTATGATTTAGAGTAGTGAGTATAGCTAATGGCATGTGTTTGTGTGGGAAAAGTGGACTACAGTGAGTAAATAAGTGTGTGTGTGCGCGCGCGCGCGTGTTAGTTAAGGCAGGTCTATTATTATTTATTGGAGGAAGCTCAGACCACATTTAGGTCACTAATGCACAAAACTGGGTTGTTCAAAAGGTAGGGCAATTTTAAAATATATATTACTGTGTTTTGATAAAACTAAGATTTAATATGTAGGAAAACTGCAATAACTGTTTTGCTTCTGGATTTCGTTAAACACTATTAAAATCATGTAAGCTGGAAACACTGCTTGTGCATATACAAAGACTCCCTTTCATTACACCAGTGTATCTTCTTTTACAGGATTCATCATACAACTGCAGTATATTTATGTAAAGTCTGACATATGTCATATCTGCTGCCAACAAATACAGTCCAGTTTCAAACTGCTGGTGTCTGACATGCAGCAATGTAAAGGCTGACTAGAACTTCTGGCAGTTCATGTATGTTTGGGTCTTTCTGTCTGATCAGACCATTCCAGGGTTTATACCACATCTACTGAGGCAGATCTACTCTGAGAACAAGGCCCTCTGGACTATGAGCTAATGGGGTCCAGGATGTAGAAAAAAATACTATGAAATGTGAATGGTTTAGTGATGGACATACAGTTCAGTATCAGAGTAAAAAGTAGTGGGATATAGGCTCTAATGTCTAATTGTCATTTTTGTCACATCGCTCTTGCATTAAAAAATGTCATACTTCTTACACCAGTATTTTAACAGAATGTCATGAATGTCAGTCCAACAGATCAAAACAAAACAAATTCCAAGCAACAACCCTGATTGGTTACTCTTCTCGTTTCTTTTTCTTTCATATATTATATGACCCGTTTTTATGCACACATAAGCCAAAAGGAATCAGATTTCACATCATTTAATGGAGTAAGTTATTTGACTTTTAAATGTACTGGGGTTAAAGTAAAAAGTCACGCAAAATGGAAATATTTGAAAGGAGAAACCAAAAATTACTTTATAGTAACAATTACATTTACTGCCCACGACTAAAATGGTTAACATAATCATTTATCATGGGCCTTATCTTAACTGGATGGTGGATGTAGTGAGGCATAGAACAAAAGGTAATGGACTCTGAACCTGAAGGTCCAGGAATTGAGCCCTAACATGGTCAAGCAGCTACAGTTGGGTCCTTGAGCAAGGTCTTTATGCCATAATTGATTATATATTACCCTGTAAGATGGTATACGTTGTTAGTCACATTGCATGGAAGGGTATGTAAAGCTCTGGTTTAAGAAAATGCAATGGCAGCATTTGCAAAAAAAATGTACTCCAAATTTACACATTTACCTGCTCACATCTCTCTATTAATCAAGATTTAGGTTAAATGCTTCAGTGCTCTGTCAATGGCAAGAAACTGACACAGAGACAGAACAATTCACCTGGGGTCTTAGCACATGTAGTAAAATGCTTTCCGCTTCCTGTGACCACAGCGCTTTCCTTTAGGCAGAAAAAAAAAGAACGCAGACACCTGTGGGGCAGATGTTTGAGATCCAAACAGGGGCAGATAGGAATGACGGAAAAAACAAGCCCCCATTTATTTGCAACTGAGGAGACAAGACAGATGGAAAGATGTAAGGGGCAATATGGGGCAGAGGAGGCAGATAGTGAAAAAGGCCTTCATGACTATGCATGCCATTTGCACAACAAGTAGAGGTGATGACCCTCTCACTTTAGAAGTGGTTCTGTATGAGGGTCTTATGACAACATCAGCACATCTGAGTAAACAGAGTAGGAATAAAAGCAGCTATGCAGATCGAAAGATTGTTCAGCAGCTCAGCAGCTCAGGTTTGCCCTCAGCCTCAATCAAAAGAATCTATCGCCATGGATCAGGTGCCTGATATTGGACCCTAATCTTCTCAAAGTGAGTACAGATTTAGAACATGCACAATTATGAACAAAAATCTGTGCCGGTGCCAACAGAACATGGAGTTTGAGTTCTTGTTTTACCATCTCTTAGATCTAAAATAAAAAGATTGATTTATTAACAATGTTCAGAACTCTGTCTGACCAGTCATTGCTTAAACCGTTTACACCAGGATCCAGTACAATCCCAGATAACACAATTTTAGTTGTTACTAGAATCTAAGCCCAAATTCAAGCCTATGGTGACAGTGGCAAGGATAAAAATGCTAAAGGTTACACTGAAGGAACTCAAAAAGGGACTTTTCATTGGGTGACTTAGATGATGTATGTAGAAAATGAACTAAATCAAGTAGGGGATATTTCATTATGAAATCATTTAGCCTATTTCTGTGAGAAGTAAAATTAACAAGATAGAAATAGTTTAAATATACAGAAGATAAACAGAGATTAATAGCGAGGACATTTTAAAGAGATACATATATAATACTATAAAGACTAATATATTAGAGAGAGTGTAACATGTAGAAAATAATAAAAGTACATATTATAAAAACTGTAGTTTGTACTGCAAGTTATAACACCTTGTGATGTGGAGGGCTCTTACAGAGCAATGCTTTAAGAGGTTTAATAACGTGATAACGCTGTTTGGGATATTGTATGGTCAGTGTACAGATTTCTAATTATATTCTGATTACTTCTATCCAAAATAAAAGAAGTTTAGCATGGATTGACGAATGTGTTGTCATTATTGTATAATAATAAATCGAATACATTCTCGGAGTGAAAAACCAGATACGAAGAGGATGAATTTAAGATGTGCCCAATATAGACCTGGCTGAGCAACAGGGCATGAGAAGTGCACACATTAGAAATCCAGCGTACAGGTGCTACATTTGTACCTCCACTGATGCTTAGCTCAGTACAAACAAGAGTGCAGGCCTGGGTCTTAAACCTGTCCAGCATATATAAAGAACCTCTGTGTCCACACATACATCCCACATACATGTAACACACATCCCACACACCTTCAGAGCACATGTACTAACAAGCGCACTCATTCTTCTCCTTACAGGAGACGCAACATGCAAGACAGTGTACAAAAAAGGGAGGTACAGGTTACAGTAACGAACTGCGGCAGTACAGCTAAACTTGTCTTTATCTACTTAAACGGTGATGCTATTCTACGCATACTTTTTTTTTTTAAATCATGCTTTTTATAAGAAATTGCTCAAGTCTAAGTCTCTCCAATAGTACAGTATAGAGGTGTAACTTATAGACTTACAGATGTCTGTGCTGTTGGGGAAAATACCATGGGTGGGTAATTTAGAGCATTCTAGCCATGTACTAGAAAAGTTATGGAAGTGACTAAACCTAATACAAATGTTGATACAAGCACTGCTACAAAAATGAAATGTTACACTTTCAAGTTTCAAGATGACCCTAAACCTTAAGGAACAATACAACACTCTTCCTAATTCCTAATTCATGAACGGTAAAAAAAACAAAACAACTTTTAAAACCTATAACTTTACTAAAACAAACACACAAGAAATAAGGAAACATCAGTAAATTCAATTTAAACTTATACATAAAGGTAACTTTGAAAATGTAATCGCAGAAACAAACTTAAATGTGTGTGTGCTCGGAAGGCACAGATGTCTTATTCATCACGACAGGGACCTGGCTTTGCCTTCCAGTCAGGGAAGTGACTGGAAGTGTCTCTAAGACATAACTGGCTGTGTATCTGAGGTAGAGGAGGCCAGTAGAGGGGATCCTTCATAAGGCACAGCGACATCAACTACTACCGAGTGCTGTGACATACAGTAAACAGCTTACACAATGTGACAAAGTATATAAATGGAAAAACATATTACATCTATTTACGTATCTTTCCAGATGATATAGGTATACAATATACCTATATAATGATATATGATATATAAATCAGCAGTTTACTTCTAAAGTTATCTACTAAAAAAAACTTATATTTTAATTCTAATTCTATTATAATTACATAAAAAGAGATACTATGGGATACTTGCCACATTGCACCACTTAGGCCAGAATCCGCCGACGATCACGTTTGTAGAATACAAGGAAAAAAATTTGGTTTTTTGGTATTTCGCGGATCCACCGCAGTAATAATGGTTAAAATAAAACTTGAAAAATATATATATATATATTATTTTAGCTTTTTCCGCCCTCCGATGGAGAGCCAACGGTATTGTTCTGTACAATACATTTTTTCCAGATTCACTTTAATTTATTTGTAGATCAAATAAATGTTATTTTTAAATAAAACATTTATCTTTATTTCTTCCTCCTTCCTTGTATTGATTCCACATAGTCCTAGAGAAATTGAAAAGTGCTGAAAAGGAAAGATTTTTTTTCCTCCCTCCTCAGTAGATTCTTAAGTAGAAACATCCGAGGAACAAACAATTAAAAAAGTCTGGCCTTAAAACCATAAAACCATAGTCTGTGCATAAAACTACATGATGTCATTGACCCTAAAGGACAGGCAGTCATACGTTACATTTTCTTTATACATACAGTAATTAGCAACTATAAACTTATTTAAACTGATCAATCTATCGCATGTATTATTAATGAACGTCTATTAACACTGCATAACGTCAGGATTAATGGATTGCTAAATACACTAATGAACAGACTATGCACCGGTCCATGAACATGGTAATGGCAGCAGAGAACTGGACTTACCTTGAACAAGTTTCCTCTGTAGTGCAGCAGGTCTGTCAAACCTCTCGGTATTTACACCTCACACATCTGTGTGGAAGCGCTCAAACAAATCTCTGACTTCGTCCTAAACATCTTTACCCCTGTACAATGTAGTATGCAAGTACATTTGGTCACGTGTGGTACCTGTGCAAACCGGTGGTGGCGCACATTTTGGGTGTACTATGTAGTGAGATAGTGTGTGGTTTGGGACGCAACCACACAGCCTCTATGAGGAAGTACTTGGAAAGGTGCAGTAGCGAATATCCAAACTGGGAGGCATAGTTTGTGAAATTCTTAAAACAAAACAACTGACTTAAAGTAGAGTTTATTATAGTATACCTCATAAAGTGGTCAGCAAGTGTATATTCGTGTTGCAGTGGGGAATGTGTGCAAATGACAGAGATTAGAATAAAAACAGATTGGCTGTAGCAGAAGTGAAGCTTACAAATTAAATGTTTGACAACCTTTCAAAAGGTGGTAGGAAATGTCGAGGTGCTTGCCTTTAATGAGTTTCTCACCCTGCTCAGATTTAATGTTGTTCCACTCTGTTTCGAATCTCTTCCATAATTCCACAAGTGACCGTAGCGGGTTTCTAAACCATAACTGGTTTGCCAGAGATCTCCCAGAGATTCCCGAATTGGTTCAGATTAGGAGCGAGGGCTTTTTTTTTTTTACTTCAGTGTTCGCGTCAAGGAAGTGTTTAATCCATTTAGGCAGGGTGACTAAAGCTGAATGGGAGATGTTCACATGCAGGAGTGGTGGTGGTTCTAGGTTGAGCCAGTACCACGGTGACAACAATCTTGGCCCCAATTGTGGGTTACGGGTTCTGTTAGAGGTGGGATTTCAACCCCCTTTTGTCTATAGTAAGGATTCATACCTCACCCAGCTCAATGAAAGTCGCTCTCATCACTAAAATGAACTTCGGACTAGTCTATAGCCAAGATTGGTTTAGCCTTTTGATTCATTTTGCTGATGGTCACTGCAGAGTGGTGACATGACACAACCATACCCTGTTTAGAAACGGGTGCCCCGTTAAGAGTTTCTGTATCGTCCTGTTCTGTCATGTTTGTCCACCAGAAGTTTGAGGGATATTAATTTTCTTCAGTATTCTAGAAATCATACACGCAAGGTGGAATGACCAATTTGCACTGGTTGAAAGGTTCATCCATTTGGCTTTAACCAATCCACCTGTATTTGCATCATCAGACACCTTGGAGTGCCCCTCTGACTACAAGTATACTGTTTGATAAACATTCAGTGTTAAACTTAAAGACAAAGCAGGTGTTATAAAGTCCAGGAAGGGCTCCAAAATGTCCCAATCGATCAGATATTTGTTGAAGATGGCAGCATTTTGTGGGATTAAACCTGAAAACACATACGATTTATCCAGACGCTATAGAATTACATTTACAGCATTTAGCAGACGCTCTTATCCAGAGGGACTTACAACTCATACAGTCTTATAATCCAAGAAATTGTGGGTTAAGGGCCTTGCTCAAGGACCCAGAAGTGGGATTTGAACCCTGAACCTTCTGGCTCAGATTCCAGTGCCTGAAACACTAGGCTACCACAGGTATATATCAGATACATTTAAAACTAGAGTGACTTTATCATTGAAAGAAAGAGTTTAGATGGTTTTAATTGATCGTCTGACCAAAATTCTGCAACTGGGTCCTGGCTGGATGCTTCCAAACGGACCATAATCCGATCCACACAATTTGACTTAACAGTTCCATCTGCCTGAACTAAAACGACCAATGCATGTGAAGCGTAAAAGGAGAGTCCTCGTGAGAGAATTAAGTAACTGGAGAAATTATGTATCAAGGAGAGTCTTGGTTAAGTGTTGTGTTCCAGATTAAGATCACACACGCGATCAATACGTGAAGTGCGTCTTCAGAAAACGTGCTGTTTTGACCAGCAGAGGGTAGTGTTTAACACAGCTTATAGGCCAGCAAACAGCCAGATCCACCACCGCCAAGCCAAAATCCAAATTCTGCACATGGGATACTTATGATAGGTTACATGTTGACCACATGCGAGGTCTGAATGCTGTGATCAATTTTAGTCAGTTTATTATGACTGCCAACAGTTTGGCCAAATTTGGCCCACAACGCATTTCTCTTATCCCAAACTGACCCGTAAACTGAGCCCATTCTGTTCAGGGCCATCTGTTATTAGGAGTACAGTAATGTGCAAAAGTCTTAGGCTGCCATTTTAAGATCTGTTGTTTTAGCAATGGTATTAAGTTTTTTACATTTACATTTTACGGCATTTAGCAGACGCCCTTATCCAGAGCGACTTACAACTTATACAGTCTTACAATCCAAGCAATGGTGGGTTAAGGGCCTTGCTTAAGGACCCAACAGAGGTAGGATTTGAACCCTGCGCCTTCTGGTCCAGAGGCCAATACCTTAACCACTAGGAAACGACAATCGGTTCTATGGTCCTATCGGTTCTAGGGACATATTTGGGAGGAATTACCCCCTAACCCCCTGAAAATTACATTTGTTTGTTTTGTTTTTACTTTGCAATCGCAATGCCAGTAGAAACGCTGTGTGATGATGAAGCAAATTACATTTTTACAGGTCCCAAATGTGGCAGCTTGGCAGAGGTGGGATTTGAAACCTGGACTTTCTGGTCCAGAGGCCAGTACCTTAACCGCTAGGCTACCACAGCAGTTAGTTAGTCAGCAATTAGTGGGACAAAGTTTAATCTGTGACCTTTGATAAAGTTTATGCATAGTTTGAAAGCCAGCCCCCTCCATATCTGTGTTTACCTACAAAAATTGTCCATAGGTGGGTTTTCTACCCTACGGTTTACCTTGGTGCTTGATTAACTTACATTGTGTCCAGGGTAAATGCTCAGTAATTCGGGAGTAAGCTTTTAACCCACTGCCACTCTCTCCAGAATAAAGGGTTTCTGAAGTTGAATGGTTGTAAGTAAGTAAGCCTGCCTGTACCTGGGGCAAAGTCAGAATGAAAGCACTGAGGGGAAAATCAAAGCTGCATAAAGCATGGTAGATGGATGCACTGGCACTATCTCCTGTGATTCACTGTCTGTGGTGTATCTTAGATCCCTCATAAGCATTCTGAAAACATTTGCTAATATTTGATCAACCTCATGGTACTGAACAATGCCCTCATGTTGGTGTTTGTGGAGGCTTGTTATTTAAGAGGTATGGAGAAATGTATTCACTTACCCTGATGAGATTAGATGCTTTAGCACTGAGAGAACTTAAAGCATGTAAACAACGAATTAGTTTTATACGCACAAAAAAACCATGTGACTTTACCGTAGTGCATTATGTTTATTGTCTAAACACTCCCTGTCCGCTTTTGCATTCTTTAATTCACCATCTCTTCATGTGTCACAGGGTTTTTTTTACATCGTCAACTTAAAAAAAACAAAGACACGCATGAAGATTAGTGCAGAAAGCTAGAGTTTGTGTTTTTTGTGGGCATGAACAGACTGGAATGCTCTTAGATAAGCAAAAAAACTTTTACATACAGTCACTGTGTGATTTTCACCATCATTTTCCAGGCTTTCAAATATATTGCCTTTAATATCCATGTTTTTATAGACAGAGGGTTGCTTGTTATATAAGCTCTAGTGCTTCGCATCAATAAGGATGAACTGTTCTGCCTGACAACGGAGCTCTGATTGGTCAACCTTTTTTTTTTTTTTTTTGACAATTTTTTTTTATTGCGGAAAACAGTAAAGTACAAATTACAAAC
>JAVSBV010055933.1:0-10742 GCA_033117975.1 Parotocinclus spilosoma
TCCGCCCTTATACCCCCTTTTGGTTGTTTCTCATTATTTCCCCATTCTTATTATACGTCGTGGGTTACACCTATCCCACATACTTGGGTCCATAATTAAAAACACCAACCGCTATCGTAACAGTACTTGCTTGCTTGTTATGCTTGTTTACAAAAACAGCAGCTTTTATTTAAAAAATGAAAGGAGATTTGCTTATGGTTACATGGGTTGCGATAAGGGTTGCCGGTACTGTATGGGTAAGCATTATTTAGCTGCAGTAATCATTATGTTTATGGAAAGTAACTACTGACAAGGATAGACAGACAAGTATGTGTGTGGTGTGTTTGGGTGAGTGTTCATAGTACAGGAAAAGCTAGTAAAAAAAAATATTGGCATAGCCATAGTACCATAAGATATTAGTAGGTTCTCTTTGATTTGCTAGTTCTCTTTACAACATGGGTTGTTATACAGTGAGTATGGAAAATTTTCAGACCCCTTTACATTTTTCACTCTTTGTTTCATCGCAGTCATTTGCTAAAATCAAAAAAGTTAATTTTATTTCTCATTAATGTACACTAAGCATCCCATCTTGACAGAAAAAATAGACGTAGATATTTTTGTTAATTTTTTAAAAAATAATGAAATATCACATGGTATTCAGACCCTTTGCTGTGACACTCATATTTAACTCACAAGTTGTCCATTTCTTCTTATCCTGTTAGAGATGGTTCTGCTCCTTCATTGGAGCCAGCTGTGTTTAATTGAATGGATTGGACTTGATTAGAAAAGGCACACACCTGTCTATATAAAACCTCACAGCTCCCAGTGCATATCAATGCAAATGAGAATCATGAGGTCAAAGGAACTGCTCAAGGAGCTCAGAGACAGAATTGTGGCAAGGCACAGACCTGGCGACGGTTAAAAAAATATTCTGCAGCACTCAAGGTTCCTAAGACCACAGTGGCCTCCATAATCCTTAAATGGAAGAAGTTATGGGTGACCAGAACTCTTCCTAAACCTGGTCATCCAGCCAAACTGAGCAATTGTTGAAAAAGAGCCTTGGTGAGAGGAGAACCCAAAGATCACTGTGGCTGAGCTCCAGAGAAGCAGTAGGGAGATGGGAGAAAGTTCCACAAAGTCAACACTCACTGCAGCCCTTCACCAGTTGGGGCTTTATGGCAGACTGGCCAGATGGAAGCCTATCCTCAGTGCAAGACATATGAAAGACCACATAGAGAAATAAGATTTTCTGGTCTGATGAGACGAAGGTTGAATATTTTGGCGTTAATTCTAAGCGGTTGTGTGGAGAAAACCAGGCGCTGCTCATCACCTGCCCTATGCAATCCCAACAGGGAAACATGGTGGTGGCAGCATCATGCTATGGGGGTGTTTTTCAGCTGCAGGGACAGGACGACTGGTTGCAATTGAATGAAAGATGAATGCAGCCAAGTACAGACTAGAGAAAACCTCTTTCACAGTGCTCAGGACCTCAGACTGGTCTGAACGTTCACTTTCCACCAAGACAATGACCCTAAGCACAAAGCTAAAATTGTTATGATACTGGAGCAAGGACCCAAGGATGCGGCAAAAGGGGTAAGCTAATGTCGCTCAAAAGGAGGGAAAGATAACGAAAAAGGCAGAGCAAAAGGCTCTCCAAGGTACAAAAACCAAAAGTGGGAAATGTCACTCTGCTGTGGTGTGTCCCGAGTGGGAATTACACCCTCCAGCGGGCCATGTTGCGAATCTGCAATTTTGCGTGCCGAAACGGCAGAGGGCGGACGTGCAGGTGAGGCCGTCGCTTCGGGACGCTTCCCAAACCGAAAAGCGCGGGGGCTCTCCGAAACGCCACAGGGCGATCGGGAAGGAGCGTCACGAACCCACGAAGAAGTGGAGCTGGGGCATGTTCCAAAAGGAGCACGCAGCGGGTAGAAGGGAGGCTAGGAATTGACCGAACGGACACGGGACGGGAAACCCTGGAACTTATCCCTACAGAGCTAAAACACCTCCTAGGTTTCCCTAGTACATATCCGTCGGCTATACACGCCCCGGGATGTAACCTTCTATTCTAAAAATGGAATCCCAAAGGAGTGGATGTATAAATGAGCGGTCGTAGCGAACGTCTGCTAAGGCAATGAGTAGCCGGAAGAAGAAGATGACGTGATGCCGAGCAACCTGGGGTCGGTAATTAAATAGTAAAAGCTCCAGCTTATCGACATCACGTCATTAGCCAACGTAACGATAAAAGCGGCTATCGGACTTCGCTCCGTAATGGTGGACGGGAGTGAGAGGTTTTGTGCGCGCACGGTAGGAACTCTGACAGTGGCTTCAGAACAATTCTGTGACCATTCTTGACAGGCCCAGCCAGAGCCCTGACCTAAACCCAATTGAGCATCTCTGGAGAGACCTGAAAATGGCTGTTTATCAATGTTTATCATCCAACCTGATGGAATTGGAGCAAGGAATAGTGGCAGAGAATCCCCAAATTAAGGTGTGAAAAACTTGTTGCATCATTCCCAAGAAAACTCATGGTTGTGCTAGCTCAAGAGGGTGCTTCTACTAAATACTGAGCAAAGGGTCTGAATAACGTGATATTTCAGTTTTTCTGTGCGAAAATATCTACGTCTGATTTTTTCTGTAAAGATGGGATGGAGTGTACATTAATGAAGTAAAATTTACTTTTTCTTAGCAAATGGCTGCAATGAAACAAAGAGTGATAAATTTAAAGGGGTCTGAATACTTTCGTATCCACTGTATACTGTCAGATTTTGATGAAGTGATTACATTTGTCAACAAATAAAGACGCAACATAACCAGAAAATACAGAGTATTTTATATACAAGTCAAAGTAAAATTTATTTATATAGCACTTTTTACAATGGTGCATTGTATCAAAGCAGCTTTACAATATTATATTATCTTAAAAGGTCAATCCCAAATTGAGCAAGCCTAGGGTGACCTTTGGTGGCCTAGATACTAATTAACTAGTTATTTTGTAGTAATTTTAAATAATACAATTTTACTTAAATAATTAAATAGATTTAAGATAATGAGTCCGCAGTGGTAAGTTATTGGAGGCACACCTGTTACGTGGGCATCCTGGCGATCTGACAAGACAATGCTTAGACTCGCCAAATCCCCAGGATCCCCACGAGATTTTAGCCGGAGCCCAAAATGCAAGATCCACAGACAGATGGCAATATTAGAAAAACATAAGGGGACAAAACATAGAGTAACAGAGTCCAGGAACCTCCATGTTCAATGGTGACAGCCCACTGAAGAAGACTCTGCCTGAAGACAGTAGGACCAGGAAGGACCCGGAGACCAGATCACTCTAGGAGTCCCAGTGACCCGTCGGTAGATGCACAAAGGTGATGGTGTCAGACTTCACAGAACAGGAACGGCCTGGATGAGAGCATGGCATGGGAGTCACAGAACGGCGTGGGAGCCACAAGTCACTGTAATCGCCCCGGTGAAACCAAAACAAAACGGCATGTGCGGCGCGGGCAAAACGTAAACAAAAACTAAAGGACCAGGGAAAATAACAACCACAGCAAAACCAAAACAAGCACAGCGCGAGCCCTAACAGAACCCATAGGAGCCATTCTGTGTCTAAGTATCACATACCGGTCGATCCACAGGTTCTGAAGGACTCAAAAGGAGACACCAGCGGGAGGAGGGGAAGCAAAATGGATGGAGGGCCAGGACCCCAGAAGGGATGGCACTATGTAAAGTGCGCGGGATCTAGCGCTGCGGAAACTAGAACAAAAGGGGAGGAATTTAATTTTTTTTTACAAAAGGCGGACGTGCGCTTGAGAGCCAACGCTGTGGAGAGCGTGAGAGAACGACCGAAGACGTGCCATAAGAGACACGAATACACGGCACTGACAACCCAGACACCACAGGGAGCATGAGGGACGCATCGGGGGGGACACAATGGGGACAAACAGGGAAAGAAAATAGAGAAAAGGAAAAGAAAATAACCTAATAGAAAACAGGGCTAGCGCACAAACAAAAAAACTAAAGGGGAGAATGTAAAAAAAGAGACTGTCTGTGGACCTGCGGGCTCCGCAGAGGCCGGTTCATTCTGTTACAGGGTCGTCCTGGGGATATGACGAGACAATCCCTGGACTCGCCAAATCCCCAGGATCCCCACGAGCAGAGTCCAGGGACCTTCATGTTCAGAGGTGGTGACAGCCCACTGAAGAGGACGGCCCTGCCTGAAGACAGCAGGACCAGGAAGGATCCGGACATCAGATCCCGGGAGTCCCGGCGGTCCATCTGTAGTTGCACGGAGGGGATGGTGCCAGACTTCACGGAACAGGAAAGGCCTGGGAGCCGAAGGTCATCGTCGCTGGCATTACAGAGAACCCAGGAGGGGATCCAGGGACAGAGCTGCATCCGAGGAGGATCGCTCAAACAGCGGTGGATCCCAGGGTAGCAGCTGTGAAATTAGGCAAAGAGAATACAAAGCGGCTGGGAGCCGTGACTCCAAAGAGATGGCTAGGGAGCCATGAGTCCAAAAACGGCTAGAGAGTTGTGGGTCCAAAAACACAAAAAAAAAACAAAAGAAGGAAAAGGGAAAGGAAACTAAAACAATTCCAGGTCACAGAGAGGGTAGGCATGGAGAGGTCGAACGTCCTCAAGGTCATAAGGTAGGCAGTGAGTCACAGAACGATGTGGGAGCCGCGAGTCACCGAACAACGTGGGAGCAATGAGTCACAGAACGGCATGGGAGCCACGAGTCAGAAGCATTATAGGAGCCGAGTCACAGAACGGCGGGGGAGCCGAGACACAGAACGGTGTAGGAGCCGAGACACAGAACCGTGATGAGAGAACAACCAATGGATCGCTGCTGTAAAACCAAAAGAAAACGGCACATGCAGCGTGGGCGAAACGTAAAAAAGAGTTAAAGGAGCAGGGAAAATAACAACCGTGGCGAAACCAGAACGGGCGTGGCGTGAGCCCTAACAACATTGTCTCCTAAACTAAATGATGAAGGGAGTTATTGCACTCTGTTGACCAGTAGAGTGATGCTAATGTGGAGGAACATCTAAGTGTGTGGTGCTAGAATTAGTACTGGAACTTAAGCTCAGAGAGAAAATAGAAAATGTAGTTACTTATGGGTTAGGAACACAGTCTATTAACAATCCCTGATGCCCTGTGCAGCATGAAGCTATGGCAGCAGTAACTACAGCAGCAGAGTTCGAAGGGGAATAACCAGAAGGTTGCATAGCCAAGAGGCAAGAGCCAACCCGAGCCATGCATCCCAATCTAAATCTAACCAAAAGCCTGTGTAAATAAGAATGTTTTAGCCTAGACTTGAATTTGGACAGTGTATGAATCTCAAAGTGAAGTAGGGAGTTTATTCCATAGCTGGGGGGAGCAAAGTATAAGAAAGCTTTCTAATTCTAGGAACTGAAAGAAGTCCTGCACCTTTTGAGCGAAGTAGACGAGCTGGATTGTAAGTTCAATCAGATAATGTGGGGCCAGACCGTGTAGGCGAGCTCAGCTGAGAATAGACAGGGAGCAAGTGTGTATTTGATTAAATACATACTATTTATTATTTTGATTGTATGTGATCACTGAGTTTTGTTTGATTTGTTTATTAGTATTTATTGCCAAGCTAGAGAAAACACACAACAGTGGTTTGTGACAACCACACCCCAAAAAATCAATGCTTTCCTACTGCCTTGGCAAACTAACCCAAACAGCCTCCGTGCTTTAATGATCAAGTTATTGTTGAGAAGAACAGTGTGATTGTTTTGCAAGGGAAGAAGCAATTGACTATGAGAGATTAAAGTAGCTAAAAATATTGGTATGAAAGTTAATCCTGGAACCAGAAGTAGAAATGCCTTAGAGGCACAGATGCTAAGAAACATGCCCTTTGGTAGTCACAATGTAGGCTCAGACATTGAACGGGTCCTCCTCAGGCATTAGTGTAGAAAGGCTCAGGGATTTGAAATTAATTATTTAGCCATGTAGGACAAATATTTAGCAAAAGCAAGCATGACTCATAATTTGAGGCAGACTGCGTCTTTTAAAAGAAGATAAGAGTAAGGCTAAAAATGTTTGGAAATAATTGTCACATTGTTTAAGTTGTTAGTCTGTGCATTCCTTGGTGTATATAATAGTCAGACATTTCAGAATAATTCATTCTTATCATTAGTTGTGGTAAAATTGCCTCAGAGCATTGTGACAGCTTGCCAATATTGATGGAACAATGATTTCTGAATTGTAAAGAAAAATGTCTGTCTGTGACTTGACTATCAATGTGTTAATGTGGGTCATGCAGCCAGACAGTGGTCCTAAGCACACAATATCAACCAAAGAGTGGTTAAAGAAGTAGAAATTAGTGTTTTGGCATGACCACGTGAAACTGCTGGTCTCTAAAATAAAAAACATTATAAAATGGCCTTAAACAAGCAGTTCATGTGAGCAAACCATCCATCATCCCAGAGCTGAAGGTGTTTTGTGTGGAGAAAAGGCTAATGTACAGGACTGATCAACAATTTCTGGATAATTTATTATGCAGTTATTTCTGCACAACAACCCCAACACCAGATCCTAAAGGTTCAGATACTTTTGCCACTTACACATATGCAATATTGGATCTTTTTGAATAAATACTCAAGTCAAATTCATGCAGATATATTGAAAAGGGTTCACAAACCTTCGAGCACCACTGTATAATTTGGTCAGAGCTTCTAAGCAGCTAAATGCTTTCCAATAACACAGCCTGATGCCACACAGTGCATCTAATTAGTTATACACCTAATCATGATCGCAACTTGTCACTTCTCCAGTACAGAGTGCTTCATGGTGCCCTATTATAAATTATTGTTATGTGATGATATCCCTGCCACTTCACTAAAGAGGTTCATGCTGGGCTTTTATTTTTTATGTAAAACCAAGCACGAAACGTGTTCTCACACACAGAGAGCAAGAGCACACCCCACAGGCTAGACACACTATCGAATGATCGAACTGGCTGTAATAAAAATGCTCATACCGTACACTTTCTCATCACATATAATGAATCTGCTGTCCTTTCAAAAAAGTGCTAACTTGCTAGAATTACCAGACCGTTCCTTTCCACGGAACAGCATGAGAAGTAGGTCAGAATCATAAGTGCAAATGTGCGAGGATATAGAGACGTCTGCTACTGTGCATGTTCTAGAATTGATATGTGTACCTTAACTAGTACTCTTGGCCATTGCGGTTTGAGCCAGCTGATGCCCTTAACACCCTACACATAAGTTCAGTTTCACAGGTGGTGATATATATATATATATATATATATTGCATAAGGCTTCCTGGCTGATCTGGCATTTGCACGCCTGCACTGAATCTTTGCTTTCTGCATTAGCTTGTGGATGTGCTCCACATCCCAATGACAGAGCAGCGCAGCTGGCTCTCGTACACCAACACTGTAGTAACATTGCCCCCTGCTGGGTCTGTTCTTGCGTCCTGAAAAAGCACTATCCCAGCATTGCTATTGCACTTGCTTATACCTTATCTCTGTTAACAGCACAATAAACTAGGTTCTATAACCACAGTGAGAAACCCAAGGGGAGTTGTACAGCATGTTTATGAGCACCATTTCATGTTTTGCTGCACTGACATCTTTCTGTATCTTGTTCTGATAGGGAGGGTTAGGACAGGTGAGCGAGTTGCTGAAGGCTTGTTTTTTTAATAATCCTTCTCTTACCTTCTCTGTCCTTTTCTTCTCAGAGCCGACCCGCACTACTTGTGAGAACCCTGGGACTCCGCGCTACGGCTCCATGAACAGGACCTTTGGCTTCAAGGTAAGGTCAGGTACACACACTGAAATTGTTAAACTCCTATTTATCTATTTTCACTCCCTGGATGCACACAGTGGTGATGCAGTGGTTAAGGTACTGGACTATTTGTCCTGAGTGTTGAGGTTTGTTGAGTCCTGGCTTTGCCAAAACTGCCACTGTTGGACCTTTGATCACATTTTGCACCTTGTAATATTGTATCAGTTCTACAAGCCTGCTGTACATTTAAGTTTTTTAAGTTGATTTGGCTGTGCTTCAGAGTTCGGCTGTGCTCCAGAGTGGCTTAAGTCGTCTGGAATTTGAGCCCTGAACTTAGCCACCTAAGAGTAGGCGTGAGCACTGGTGAATCGGAGTGGAAATCATAAAATTCCCGCATTTTCTCTCAATTAGAGCACCATTAACAAATCTTGAGTGTCTGCAAGCTTATGTATAAACAGTGGAAGATGCCGTCCTTTGAGTGCATTGATTGTGCCGATAACACTGCATTTTGTACCAGATTGTAAAGGAAACAGGTGCTATAATTTACCATTCATGATTGGTAGCTGTAATGTGTATGGTGGAAATTAGAAAGAGGAACAAAACAGCATTAATAATAAGGAACTATTTAGCATTGGTGAATTTTAGTGCCCTTGCCCAATTATGAACACTACTTAATAACCTTGTTACTTGACACATGATCACAAAAAAGGCTGGTTGCCCCACAGTGCTGGCACAACAGGGCAAACCTAAGCCCCACTTATTTTTGTGTCTTTAATGAGCATAGAAATGTGTCAGATACAAGGACTGGCAAATTACCCCATTGCTCAGTCAGAAGCATACATGGACATGTTCACAGCCATTCAGTTGGCATTAAATTGAATCTAAGTTCAGATGGTACAACTGAAAGCCATAGCAAAGCAAAAATGAAAAGCATAACTGTCATCACTTGAGGAAATAAAAAGTCTACACACTCACTAATGCAAATGGCTTCAAGCGGTATATTTCTAAAGGCAGTAAGGGAAGGCCTCAGATTCGCATAAGGGACATCAAATGGGCAAATTACTGCAACTGCTGAAGAATGTATTCAGAGGGAAATGCAGAGGATCAGCGAGAGGCTATTGAAAGGCACACAACTTCTACCCTGAGATACAATAGCATTAAGAATTCAAACCCTTAATGTAACAAGGAAGCCAAGCCATAATAAAGCTTCAGAGAATAGCAAAATATCAGGCTTCTCTGCCTAATAAATCATTTCACTGGAGCCAGTGACACCCTTTCACTACACAATGCTTAATGATATTGGAGCGTAAGAGATATTGTACCCTTCAGATAAGCAGGACGAACGTGTAAATCAATTAATGTGATGTGCTCATGCGTTATAATATTTTACTTGCATACCTCTGCCATAACAAGTCTAATATCAGCTGCAACATGCATCACAGCAGAAGAAAGTGCAGGTCCTCCTTATTTGGTAAACATTTATAACTGAGTGGGAAGTCAGGACTGCAGGTCTTCATGCAAACCAAGGAGCTACACATGATATAATTAATTCATATCAGTAAGCTTTTATTTATTTTCATACCTTAATCTAATTCAGAGTGGTGGGTAGCTGGGGCCCAACTGGCAGCAAATGGAAACGTCACACAGAGAGAGTCAGGACCTGGGCTCTCTGGAGCTGTTTAACTACTGGATAATGATTGCCCCAACCCAGCCCTTTGCAGATGTTGTTTCCTGCCCTGGATTTATAGACATGAAGTTTTAATGAACATTAGTAGAACCTGAAGCCTCTTGTACTATGGGTTGTTTATTCAGCCTTCATTATGAAAGTCATATATTTATGAATACCATTTACCACTCTCATTCTGCTCTGTAAGTATACAAAATGATCGTGAAGCGATGATGTTTTCATTACCTTCCTTTCATTTGTATAACAATTTCAATGAAACTGTTTCCATAAATAAAATCAGGGACATATTTGCATCTACTTAATTGTAGTATCTGTATGAGAAGAGTGGCACATACTCATATCCCACACTGCAAACTTATAGAGTGGTGCTGCTGACCTGTGTTTTTGAAATGTGTCATGTTCCAGGTTGGAAGCATGGTGGCCTTCCAGTGTCAACCAGGTCACATGCTGCAGGGTTCCACTACGCGGCTGTGCCAGGCTGACCTGACCTGGAGTGGAACACAGCCAGAGTGCATCCGTAAGTTTTAGTGATTTACAGTTTCTCAATCATTCAGTCAATCGGGCTTATTAATCATTAAAAAATAATTAGGATTTCATTTTATTTTATATTTTATAAGAATAGTGTTGCACATAAATACCATATTGAATTATGCAAAAGCAGTTAATAAACCTCTTAGCAGAGTGTGCCTCATGTTTTGTGTATTCTATGACTGTCATTCCCTGTTTCTCCTACAATAGGAGTCTGTATAGCTGTTACTCATGTATTCCCTGTTAAACAGCTTAGCAGGTATAGAATACATTGCTATTTTAACTGAGATAATATACAGTGGGAAAATGAGTATTTGATACACTGCCAATTTAACAGGACCCAATTATGCAGGATAAGTATATCCCACGTCGTATAATAATAATGGGAAAATAATATATAACAACTAAAAAGGGATGAAGAGCGAAGCATGAGACTCCTAACATAATGAAACAGAAAGGATAAAGGGGCGCACCGAGGTTGCGTCCCAAATAGGAGCAATGCGCGAACCTGTCGTGAGAGGACGCCAAAGCTTCAGTGGGGGCAAAGGTGCAGAAAGCACAGTTTTGGGACGGCATTTTAATGGCGAGGCACGGAGGTAGTCCAAACGCCAGGGAGCGAAAGTGAGCTGGAAAGTGCATACAATACTAAAAAAACAAAACCAGGATACATCTTATAGAGTGCGTCTTTACCCAGTGGTTACTCTAGTCAGGGCACACCTCGAGCCAGCCACGACTAGAGTCCGACTCAATAGAGCGCAAGAGCGCCGGAC
>JAVSBV010055974.1:0-10741 GCA_033117975.1 Parotocinclus spilosoma
ACACACACACACACACACACACACACACACACAAACACAAACACACACACACACACACACACACACACACACACACACAAACACAAACACAGCACCACCACTGGGGTGAACACGGAACAGGTGGGACCAGAGAAACCTCTGACTGATGGCTGTGACAAAAATACCAAGCTTGAAGCAGATGGGCTACAGCAGGAGAGGAATAAACACAGGGTGCCACTCATTGGGTCTAAGATGGGAAAAACGTCCGGGTGGTCAGGAAAAAAAAATAAATTGATGCCAGCTGTGCATGGTTTAAACCCCACAGCCCGGCCGGGGACTGGTCCCGACCCCGTGCGCCCCCTTTTTGCCCACACTGGACCACCTTCTGATGCCAACTTCCAGCTCCATCAAACACAAAGCTCAAATCACCTGGTTTTCAGCTCACCCCACCCAAGACGGGTTCGGGAACGGGAACGGGACGTCGGCATCGCGAAAGTGCAGCCGACAAATCGGGCAGCGTGCCAATATGGCGTGAATTCTCTGAGGAACGTTTTAAGGGGGTTTGCTGAACGTCTGTAACGAGGAATGGGTTTTCTGTGTCTAATCCGTACCTAGTGTCCTAATAATAACGGTGCGTTTGAGCCGGGCGGTACGGAAATGTGGCGAGCGCGAGCTGATGCTGCTCCCGGTGTCGTTAATAAGCAGCCGGCTCTTACGAGACGTGGAGGCGTCCTCATTTGCATACTCGTGAATATTTATAGGTCTGTAGATTTTCACTACGGGTAAAAAATAAATAAAGAAAGAAATAAAACCCTCGGTGGGATCACAAAGAGAAGAACCGGATTATCGCCTGCGATTTGGACGCCTTTGTTATCGTTCAACGGGGTAAAACGAGGTATCTGGAGATGCTCGAAAGTATCGGGACACCACGGGGAGCTTTTTTGACGCCGTTATTACCAGGGATCCGAGCAGGCTTTTCGTCTCCGTCACAATTTGTTCTTTCGAACTTGCCTCCCTTCCTCATGTCTCCAGGACGCTGTCGTAACCTCGCGGTTTTGGCGTCGGCCCACGCCCACTCGTTTCTAATCTTTTGCAACCGAGTTGCGACACGGACCGGATGCCCTGCGGCAGCGTCAGCAGAAAGCTCTCGCTCTCGCTCTCGCGGATCCCGTGCCATCGGGACGGTACTGAGAGGACCGGTCGGTCTGGGCGTGACCGGCCCAAGCTGATCCCACGACACAATGGAGACGGCGTAGGAAAAAAAAACTTTTAAACACAAACACGGGATTAGCGGCGGCTCAGGCTTTCATGAGGTTTTAAGTTTAGGGATAAGACACCCAAAGCAGCGCGTCATGCAGGGATGAGGTAACGGAGAGGAACCATTAGGGAACCGGGACGCTTTCACAAACGGACCGGGGGCTGGAGAGTAATCCGAAAAATTACTCATTTAGTTACTCGTTTATAGGGTTATGCAAAAGGATCAGGCAACCCGGGGCCGAATGACGTGTCACTGACCAAAAATAACAAACAAAAAAAAATAACAACGACGTCATTTTTTCCTTTTTGTTTTGTTTTTTTCGTTATGGGACGAATCTCTGGAGGCTCCTGATTTTGGAAACGTTACCCTCCGGTTCTCCCCTTATAATTAGTGTCTGTGTTCTTAACAACAACTAACTACACATTCTGTTTACTTCTGTTAGCACTTTTAGTCCGGTCCAAAAACAAAGACCACTAAAACTGCTTCTACTAAAACTCTAAGACTAAAGAAAAATCAAAATACTCTCTCCTAATTCATGCGATATTTTATTATTTGTTTTATTTACATACCCGATATTTTTATTATATGCTTTATTTTATGTTTTATACTTTATTATATACATTGTTTCATTTTTTTTATTTGACTATTTAATTATATTCCTTATTTAAGTTGTTATATTTTTGCTTTCATTACATTCATTATTTTATTTAGATTTTTTTTCACTTTACATTATATTCTGCATTTTATTATTTATTTATTCGATTTTTTTATCAGTAATATTTCATTAATAAATCTTGCATTTACTAGATTAGATTTTTTTTCTTTTACGTTATACTGCTCGAATTTCCTTTTAATTAAAGAAATCTTGTCTATTTTCTTGAATTTATTATTTTATTGATAATATTTTTGTTTGTTCTGTATTTTATGTTCATTGATATTTTATTATTTTCTAATTTATGATTTTAATTGATTATAATTCATTAATTTGTTTTATTCCATATTATATTATAGTCATTATTTTATTTGGAATGTTTCTGCATTTTATTATTTATTTTTTACATTTTTTTGTGTACTTGCTATTTTATTATAAACATCGCATTTACTAGATTTTACTTTTTTATTACTTATTAATGCTTTAATGCTTTATTCCCTATTTTATTATAATCTATTTTATTTTTGTTATTTTGTATAAGGTTACATTATTATTATTATTTAATTTGGAATGTTTATATTATATTCTGCATTTTTTTATTTATTTTTATTTTTACTATTTTATTACAAACATCACATTAACTAGATTTTACTCTTTAATTATTTATTTATTAATACTTCAGTACATATTTTATTATATTGTATTTATTTTTTTATTGTGCAATTATATTATATTCATTAATTTATTTGGAATGTTTATATTATATTCTGCATTTTATTATTAAATTATTTAAATTTTCATACTCCCCTTTTATTATAAACACCACATTTGTTTCAGATTTGACTTTTTAGGACTTATTTATTATTTTATTATAATGTATTTATTTTTAAATTATGTATTATATTACATTTATTATGTTATTTGGAATGTTTTTCTTTATATTATATAATATTACATTTTATTTTATTATAAACATCGCATTCACCATAATTTTTTTTTATTACTTATTTATTATTTTATTATAATCTTTTGTTATTCTGTATTATATCATATTTATTATTTTATTTTAAATGTTTTATTTCATATTATATTCTGCATTTTATTATTTATTAAATTATACTTCCTCTTTTATTATAAACATCGCATTTACTAGAATTTACTTTCTTATTACTTATTTATTTTAATCTTTTAAATTTTTTATTCTGCATTATACTATATTCATAATTTTATTTGCAACATTTTACTTCGTATTATATTATTCTTATATTATTATCACACACAAAAAAATCCCTATTTTCTAATAAACATCACAATTACCTAAATCTAACTTTTTATGACTTATTTATTCAGATTTTATTTTATTTTTCTCATTCCGTATGACATTATATTCATTTTTCATGCATTTGATTCGAAAAACACCTTCCCTTTTTTACATATTCATCTAAGTTATTTATTAGAATTTCTTTTTTTATATAAGATTATTCGATTCAACTATTCGATTTTTTCGAATACGTTTTATTCACCCTGTTTTCCGCTTCTGCCTATTTAAGCTAATATACAAATTTAAATTAAATATAATCCGGGCTTTAAGCGAGGAGGTCGAGTCTCGTTTTGACCCTCCCATAACATTTCGGGAGTTTTTCCCAGCCACTGTCGCCCTAGGGTTGCTCTGCCGGGTCCTGGGATTAAAACCGAGCTCAGACCGAGACGAGGAACCAAAACCGATCATAAATAACGTACCTGAGCGAAGGGGAACGTTAAAGCCTCTCTAAACGGACCGGACGGGCATTACCGTAACTAATTCCCACGCTTCCAGGGGCCGCCGCCCCTCCCGCCGAATAATTAGCCTCTTGTTTGTGAACGTGTGCTTTGACATTTGGTTTTGATCCCCGGGCCTGACCCAGGCTGTCATTTGGCAGCCTGAACGGCATCATCATTGTTTACCGGAGCGTCGTGCTTAGCTGGCGCCGAATTAGAGATCCCCGAAACCACCAGTTATCAGGCCTTCTCCTTTTTTACTGTCTGTCACTCACTGTCAGATAAAAGAGTCCAGCGGTCCCGGTTCTGCAGGAGTCCGGGTTCGTCTGGAAATAGCTCGAGACTCACGGGGGTGGGGGGTGGGGGGATCGCTTTCTCCGTTTTAATTCGGCGTGGGCGGAGTCGGAGCGAGACAAAAGTCTGCTATTCTGGGCAGGAGAGCAGCGGCGGTGGAGAAGCTCACAAATCTCCACAGAGGGGAACCTGCAATTACTTTATAGCTCTTAAGATTCCTGAGCTCTTAGTAAGTGTTTACTGTTCCACTGCACAATCAGGCTGCAAATTACAACCACTGGCAACGCCATCAAACGCTACGCAGTCACGCACAGGGCAGGGATGAGCCGCTGCCCTCTGTTCTGAACCCGACCGGGCACGCTCCCAGTTTCCCCTCAATCAAGCGCCACTGCGGAGACGTCAAGAAAGGACTACGCTACCCAGAATGCTTTGCGTTCCTCGAGCCTCATCATAAAAAGATGCTGCTTTTTGCTTTTTTTTTTTTTTCCCTCAGAATGTTGAACGCCTGATCTCTGATGAAGATCAAAGTGACATTACGAGAAAAAAAAAAGTTCCTACTTCTGAACAGGAACTAAAAAAAAAAAAAAAAAAAAAAGACGTAACGTAAGTGAATAAAATTAGATCAAAGCCTTCCTACAAAACATTCTTCCTACAAAGTAGTTCCTCCTCTAGAGCAGGAACTATGACACCTTTGGAACCATAATCCCCGAACTAATATCAGCCCATTTCAGTATAAATGCGTCTAATGACTCAGAAATAGTTCCAGAGTTCCTGGAATCTAGTTAGAGAGAACAGGTCCTATTTTGGAGCAGGAACTAAAAGGTTCCGGAACTAGAGAATCAGACGGGTTTGTAAGAAGAAATGAGCTGAGAGGTTCAGGAAAAAGTTCCTAAGTTCATATAAAAGCATTTTTTTACCTCCCTGTTTTAGGCAAAATAAATAATATTATATTTCTATGCAAGTAAAGTGAGGTAGTTCCTACTTTACAACAGGAACCAACCAAGTTCTACAATTAGAGCGTAAAAAATAAAGCAAAATGTGTATTTCTTTAAAAAAAAAAACAAGAGTCTTATTTCAAATCTGAGAGGGTTCCTCCGAAGGTAAACCTGTTCCACACAAAGAAAGTAGTTCCTCCTTTGCAAACTGAGAAGGTTCTGGAACTAAAGTTGAGGACAAAAAAAAACAAAAGACTATTTTTTTTTTTACTTAGGATGCAAGCCTTAAGATAAAAAAAAAATAGTTTATTCTCCGTTTCCGCGAGGTGAACCACTCAGGAGTTAGTCATTAACCTGTCTAGTTCCTCCTCTAGAGCAGGAACTAAGACGGGTCTAAAAATAGAGGCCAGGAAACTGAATCAGGCCCGACTGAGTCTTCCTGATCCCTAAAGATAGGACTTTGAACACGGAGCCGTTCAGGTTCCACATCATGTTTTTTATTTAAAGATTAAAGAAAGCGAGAAGGTTCTGGAACTACGGTACCACAGAGATGGTTCAGAAACAGTTCCCGGGTGCCTTTTTTTCAGAGGCAGGAACAGAAAAGGTCCCAGAATGCCAGGTTTGGAAAATAAAACAAGCCCTGCTGTGAAGTTGCTCCT
This sequence comes from Parotocinclus spilosoma, assembly GCA_033117975.1. Lineage (NCBI taxonomy): Eukaryota > Metazoa > Chordata > Actinopteri > Siluriformes > Loricariidae > Parotocinclus > Parotocinclus spilosoma. The sequence continues at coordinate 5,536 of JAVSBV010055974.1, forward strand.
CTTATCCACAGCACGGAGCAGGAACTAAAAGAGTTCCAGAACTAGAAACCAGAAAATAAGTCAGTCCCGGGTTTGAAAAAAAGATCAAAGCGAGTTTTAACAAACCTCTGTTCTGCAACAGTTCTTATTGTGGAGCAGGAACTAATCGAAGTTCTGGAACTACAATGCGGGAAATAAAATCAGTCCAAGCTGCTCTCTAGACGTCAGGCTCAAGATTCGGGTAAAGTGAAAAGTTCTCTCTTTTCTTTTAATGTACAGATACACACCGTGTATCTAATCAGACAGAACAGTTCCTACTTTGGAGCAGGAACTAAAAAGTTCTTGGGCTATAGTTCAGGAATCAGAATCAGTCCAGCCTCCTCACAGAAAACACAAGTCAGAAATATTTTCTGTTTCAACAAGGTGAAACAGTCAGTTTGTCATCATTAAGCAGTATAGTTCCTCCTACAGAGCAGGAACTAAGGCAGTTCTGGAAGCAGAGGACAGGAACTAAATGTAGAAATGGGTCAAAAGCCTTGAGAAAAAAGGGTCCCTAAAGATGTGACTTTTAGCATAGCTGTTCAGGATCCAAATAATCCTCTTTCTATGGTTAGGAAAATACTGGAGCAGGAACTAATAAAGTTCTGGAACCACAATGTAGTAAATAAAATCAGCAAAAATCTGAATAAATCAGTCTAAAGAGTTCCCGTAAAATAGTCAGATCCTGGCTTCCATTTTTTACGTGAGGAAACACTTTTTTAACGTGACCAGTTCCTACTCTTAAACAGGAACCAAAAAAGTTCTTGAACTACAGACCCAGAGAATGAAACGAGGCTCGAGTTATACTGTAGGAAAAGTTAAATCTCTTAGTTCCTGCAGTGAAGCTGTGCCTACAAAGCTGTGTGTGATCATCAGAGAAAAAGAACTCTACAACAGGAACTAAAAACAAATTCAATCAGACTCAAGTATGAGAGACAGTTCCTACAGGAACTAGTCAGGAAGTGAAGAAATAAAATCACAACTGGGTCCTCCTGCTACCTGAGAAAAATGTCCTTAGTTCCTGAAAAGGGTCTAATAAAACATTTATATAGAGAAAAAAACAAAACAAATAATCAGGCCCTACTTTGGAGCAGGAACTAAAAGGTTCCTGGAACTAGAGGTGAGGGAAGAAAATCAGACGGGTTTGTAAGCAGAAATGAGCTGAGAGGTTCAGGAAAAAGTTCCTAAGTTCGTATAAGCATTTTTTTACCTCCCTGCTTTAAGCAAAATAAATAATATTATATTTCTATGTAAGTAAAGTGAGGTAGTTCCTACTTTAGAACAGGAACCAACAAAGTTCTACAATTAGAGCCTAAAAAATAAAGCAAAATGTGTATTTCTTTAAAAAAAAACAAAAAACAAGAGTCTTATTTAAAATCCGAGAGGGTTCCTCCGAAGGTAAACCTGTTCCACACAAAGAAAGTAGTTCCTCCTCTGGAGCAGAAACTGAGAAGGTTCCGGAACTAAAGAGAAGGTTCCGGAAAAAAACAAAAGACTAGTTTTTTTTTACTTAGGATACAAGCCTTAATATTTAAAAAAAAAAAGAGTTCCTGAGTTCTGTAAGTCGCCAGCTTTACCTTTCAACCTCTGTTAGACGACTATTAAAGAAAATAGTTCTTACTGTGGAGCAGGAACTAATAAAGTTCTAAAAGTATGACTCTTAGGTGGCCCTAAGACTAAAAAAAAAATGGTTTGATGTAAAAAAATAATAATAATACGTTCCTGATTTACAAAGAGAAAGCTCCTTTTTTCAGCATTAATGACTACTAATATCTGGATCTTAGTTCCTAAGAAAGTTCTGGAACTATAGACCTGGGAGCGTTCAGAAATAGTTCCTAAGTTGCATTTGATTTGAGCAGAGAGGAAGTCAGCCCTAGGGGAACTAAAGCTCCTGTGTTCAGGCCTAAAAAATGTTCTGTCCGTACTCTGGAGTGGGAACTAAAAAGGTTCTCGAATGAAAGGGCCTGAACTAAAGGGTTCCTGCAGACGAATAGTTCCCGAGTTGATTTAGTACGGGATTTAAACGTGCATTAAGAGCGATAAAAGATCGGTTAAAGTCGGAGCTCTCGCTGTCAGCGCTGATTTACCTTATAACAACATGCCAGGTCAATCCATCGACACACACACACACACACACACACACACACACACACACACACACACACACACACACACACACACACACACACACACACCCGGCCCAACAGGTTCCCTTAAGCCTGCTCCTTTATTCGAACCTTTTAAAAAGATCCCAAATTGTCTCCTGAGAGCAGCAGGAGTTCAGGAGGGAAAGCTGCGTTCGTTACTAAGAGGTTTTGCGTCACTCTGTGTTTTCTAATCTCAGAAACCAAAACGAGCTTTTTCTCTCTGAAGAGACGTCGGATCTGCGTCTAAAAGGTGGTGAGCAAGATCGTGCCGCTTCTGCCATGTCCACCCACCACCTGTCGGTCCCCGATGGGCCAGGATCACGTGGTAAGAAAATGCCCGTACAGTTTCGACACATAATTATGCCACCTTTGCCGACAGTGATGCTGTTGAAGGATGCCCGCATTAAAAGAGCCTCGATCAACCGAAGGGGCAACTAAAGCGGTAGCGCTATCATGCCCTCACCTGAGGATCACGCCACGAATACCCGGCCTTTTTGCCCACGTCTGTATCAACAAAGAATTTTGCCGCTGCCACAAGTGAATTGGTGAGATCATGCCCACATGGGATGCCATTTCAGGTACGCGTCTGCCATCTTTGCCCACGCCACAAAAAGGCTAACAGGCTTTAACTGTTGCAGGTGGAGAGAGAATGCCCAGACGGAGGCGCTTTCGCCTTCCCCAAAACCCGTTTGCCATCATGCCTGCAGGGTAGAACGTGTAAATGTAAATACATTATTTATTATTAGAACTTTATAAATATAAGGAGGGTTATACAGACCCTAAGAAGGCAGCGGCAAGGAGAAACGCCCTACAAGATTACGAGAGAAACAAGTGCTCGTACACGGAACGAAAACACGCAGATCAGAGACACGGAAGGGTCAGCAAACCTCAACCTCAACAGCAACGTCAACATCCAACCCCAACCTCAACATCAATATCAACATCAACCTCAACCTCAACATCAACATCCAATATCAACATCAACCCCAACCTCAACTTCCAACCCCAACCCCAACCCCAACCTCAACATCCAACATCCAACATCAACCTCAATATCCAACCCCAACCTCAACATCAATATCAACATCAACCCCAACCTCAACATCAATATCAACATCAACCCCAACATCAACATCCAACATCAACCTCAATATCCAACCCCAATCCCAACATTAACCCCAACCCCAACCTCAACATCAATATCAACATCAACCCCAACATCAATATCAACATCAACATCAACATCCAACATCAACCTCAATATCCAACCCCAACCCCAACATCAACATCAACCTCAACCCAAACCCCAACATCAATATCAACATCAACCTCAACATCCAACCCTAACCCCAACATCAACCTTAAAATCAACATCAACCCCAACTTCAACATCAACATCCAACCTCTACCCCAACCTTCGTTTTAAACCCACTGTCATGTTAAAATAACCCTGACCCCCTAGGTTTAACTACTTTACTCCCTCTAAAAAGTAATCCCATTACTAGTAACTGTACTCCTAGCCCACTTCCTAAAACCCACACTAACCCGTGCCAACTAAAAGTACAAAGCTAACAGCCAATAACGGCTTCATTTAAGGAAAACAATTAACGGTTGTTTTCCTGAGGCAGTTCAGTCTGGCCAGCAGATGTCCCTAGCGAGCATTCGTTTGGATTCAAAGCTTCAGAAAGCCTCGTTTCTCCTGCTACAGGGAGTATTTAGTTAGTTAGTTAGTTAGTTAGTTAATTTAATGGTTATACATTTTTATTCCTAACGAGAGCAACATTCTAACGATAGCAGAGCTACTAATTAATTTAGGTTCGTAAGATGGGATGTATTTGGGATTCTAAAACCCCGCTCCCGGCACCCATTATTAACTCCTGCCTTCTGGACCTGGAGACGTCTGATATGCACAACTCTTAGTGTAGGTGAAATTAAGATTTTAATCTGCACAGACAGCCCCGGAATGACTTAACGATCATCTTTCTGTAATGTCGGCCGTTTATTACCGAAGTAACAGGAGGTTTTTGTGGTAAAAAAAAAAAAGAGAAAATAACGGCAGCGAGGTTCATTAAGAGGAGGGAAGCCCTGAAACCTTCTGCTGTCCGACAGATTTAAAAGAGACTAAAAATAAAAGGGAAAATAATTAGAGCAATCCTAATAAGATGTTCTGTTTCCATCCTAAATCTCTAAGGGGCTGCCGTGGGGCGGGACGGCAGTGCGGACAGGGCAAGGAAAAGGTAAAATAAGAGTAATAAAACAAAAAACGTCGTTCGAAGGAAGAAAAATGTTTTTCAGGCTTTATTTAAAACACAATAATTTAGGGATTATAAGGGATCATTTGGACGTTTTACCCCCATTTACGTGGACAGCGTTCTATAACTCTTAGATAACATCTCGAAATAAAGAAACACGACGTTACAGGGGCTAAAACAAACCAAAATTCTGAATCGTTGCTGTACAATTTCAGATGGTTACAGAAGATCCTGTTCCAAGACCAACGCAAGTTTACTTTGCTGCATTATAAAAAGTGCTATAGAAATAAATTTGACTTTGATTCACGTTAGTATTCGTTAATTTCTTTGATTGTTTACAAACGGACATAACTTTCAGTTCTAAAATAGTGGTTCTCAATAGTGTTTTTTTCTTTGAGTCCCCTCCCCAAGAGTAATGGCTACCATCCCAACATCCAACCCCAGAATAACCCCAACCTTAAACCCAACATCAACCCCAACTACAGCCCCAACGTCAACCTAAACCTCAAAATCAACCCCAGCCTCAACATCAAACCCCAACCTAAACAACAACCTCAGCCCCAACTACAACCCCAACCTTAAACTCAACATCAACCCCAACCCCAGCATCAACCTCAGCCCCAACTACAACCCCAACATCAACCTCAGCCCCAACTACAACCCCAACATCAACCTCAGCCCCAACTACAACCCCAGCATCAACCTCAGCCCCAACTACAACCCCAGCATCAACATCAGCCCCAACTACAACCCCAGCATCAACCTCAGCCCCAACTACAACCCCAACCT
>JAVSBV010055985.1:0-24042 GCA_033117975.1 Parotocinclus spilosoma
CTCTCTCTCTCTCTCTCTCTCTCTCTCTCTCTCTCTCTCTCTCTCTCTCTCTCTCTCTCTCTCTCTCTTTCTCTCTTCATCCGTCCGTCTAAACATGCCACTACTATTACTTTGCCCATGTGCTTTTCACTGAGGAGATTATGGTTTCTTAAATATTGGTTGCTTTCTGATTAGACAGTCACCTGTCAAACACTGTGGATGGTTACCTAGATACAATACAATATTAGGTGTGATTTCAGTCACAGCTTACTATTTGTTTTTGTTTGGTGAGTATATAAATTATTATTATTTTATGGATATTACGTTTTTCATTTTTGCAGACCTGAAATATAGATTGTTGCATCTTGAATTAGCATCTGTAAGGATCTGTTTCTTTAATGTTTAAAATTGGTCATCTTTACATAAATAAAAATTTAATTGTATGACATAAAAAACATTGCATGTACTACATGAGGATAACTGTTTCATGCTATATTTTTTACATTATAAAAACAGCCCAGAGCTGCTCTAAAACAGAAGCTCTTTGACCGTGTGCAGGACATAAGGCCTGGCAAGCTCGAAGTGGGTCAATCATATCAGCATGCATATTAAAGTAGTTAAAGAATTTCATTAGCATCTGTCTTCAATTTTGTGGGAATTATGTATGGGAACTAAAGCTATGCATCAACAGTGTAATTACAAACACAATCACAATGTTTTTTTTAGAGTAATGACTGTGCTTTATACCTACAGTGTCTCATTCCTTGGATGTGGTTTACATGATACGAAGATATGAATGGTAAGAGAAAGAGATTTGTTAAGACAGAATTCTCTCTTCTTGTGTCACCTTATACGCAAATACATTGGACTTCAGATTAGCCAGTATTCTCAGCAAATACTGCTCTCTGTATCTACATTGTATGCATGTCTGTAGTGTTACGACTGTCAGTCTGTCATTGCGTATCACTATGGTGCAGACTGCTAAACTGAGAGCTACATCATTCTGCTGCATTGTTTTTTTTTCTCACTAACCCACCAGTGCTTACACCTAGAGCCATGGACAGTCCAGTTCATAGTTATTAAATATTTGACCAGTTAATGCAATAAACTTGTCCAGAGAGATGACTTTAACTGCCCTTATCAAACGGTGTATCTAATCACATGCATATGCAAATTGCCAATCCATAGGGCTGGGTGTTAGGGTCAGTTTTGTCACTCATGTATACTCAAACAACATGGATCTCACCATAGTTAGATAGACCATAGAAATTAAGTTGCATAGCATTATAGAAATATATAAAAATAAATCAGAATGTGGTGTCACAACGGCTCGGTGGGTAGCTGTTGCTGTTGGAAGTGCCCTTAAGATCCTGTGTTCAATCCCAGGTGGAGCAGTCTGGATCCTTTCTGTGTGGAGTGGACATGCGTCTTTGTACTCCTCCCAGAGTACAAAGACATGCATGTTCGGTTACTTGTTGTCTCTAAATTGTTCCTAGTGTGTGTGTGTGTGTGTGTGTGGTGTGTGTGAGTGTGTGAGTGTGTGAGTGTATGTGGCCTTCAATGGATTGGCACCTGTCTAGGGTTGTTCCTGCCTTGCGCCCCATGCCGCCAGCTTTACCAGGACTCTGTCTGGGATGTGGGTAAGAAGGTCAGTTGCAATGCAGCTGGAATGGCCTAAATAAAGTAACAAGCCTATTTTCAAAATGTAGTGAGTAAAATGTGCCAGTTTTTCTTTTGAAATGATTAAGTTACAGAAATAATAAAGTGTATTTATACCTAAAAATGCTTAAGTACAGTAACAACAGTATCAACTTGTGATTCAGTATACATAAAGCTGTGGTAGCTTGAAGACTGATAATTAAAAAATGCTATGACATTTGATGCATATCAACAGTATATGATAGATTGTCCATCAATTACAGCATTTTAGTATACTAAAATGTTTTCACACTCTGCTTTATCCAAAACCTGGGCTCTGGTCTGTGTGATGTTAAACAAAACTAATAAGCAATCACCTTGATATACCAGACACCTTTTAGACGTCGCTGGTCACACCACTGCAGTGGCGTTTTAGCCATTATTTAACACCACCATACTGGCAGACTCCACACAGAAAGGACCCGGGACCCTCCACCCTGGGATTGAACCCAGGACCTTCTAGCTGTGATGCAACAGTACTAGCCCACCAAGCCACCATGCTGCCCTAATAAAAAATAATTATAATAATGCTATATAAAATCCAGTGTTCTTATTTAGGGTCAATCATTATGCTAATACAGTAGTAAACTGAGCATTATTTATTCAACATTGTGTTTTAATGTGAGGTCCAGTGACAGGCTGTATTTTGCCTATAGGCTTTGAATTTGCAGCTGTTCCTTTAGGGGTGGATTAGTAAAGGATCATGTAGAATTTGCCTTCAGTGATTGGGGAAGAACATATTTGACCACTTTAGTCCTTAATATTGAAACCATTTTGAGTATAAGTAACGTGATGTACCTCATTCTTATTCTCTTTTGCTGCTGCCAAATTCGAGTAAATTCCTCACACTAATGCTCAAGTCCTTATTTAGAGACCCATAGGAAAGTTGGCTGGCATGTGCATTGCCACCACTACTGATAAATGAATTTGTTATGGTGAACAAATGCATTTTATATGTATGTAGTGGAATAGCCCGAGTACAGTTACGCAATGTTGACGTAACACTTATTTACAGTACATGGCCTAGTTATACATAGTTCATGCAAAATTTAGGATTTTCTTTTATATGGGGGAATCCAACATAAGTAAATCTGCTGATCTGGAAAAGACACACTCAGAGAAGCACTGATATGCTGAAATGCACAACAAGAGGGAATTCAGAGAAATATACACAGGACAAATCAAAGTACAAAAACCTGGACTTAATGGCACCAGTAATCAAATTAAAATTTTCACCAATTTCACAAGAGATCAAACTTGGGTAGCTCAGCCTTAGGAACCAGTAATGATCCATAGTGCAATCCATACACAATGCAATTCAAACTTGCAAAAACAAACAACTTGAGTGAAGTAAGATCAAAAACCACATTACATTTTAGATAAGCAAGCTACATCAGACTTAGATTTAAGCCCAGGATGTTTTACATCACTGCCCTATCAGATTTCATTATAGCCAATTTAAGATATTACACAATATTTGCTATATTTACACCAAACATGGCCTCAATGACAAGTGTAACCTTTCTGCTATCAGTGTTTCCATCTGTAGTTTTCACAGATCAACTTGAACCATATTTAATTCATTAAGAACTGAAAAAAATATTAGTTGTCATTCAATACAATATTTTATCTGCTGAGGTGCTCATTAAGTAACTTATTATTTATCCATAACAATAATATAATTTTTAATTTTTTAAATTTTTATGCTGTTTTAGAACACATTTAACCTAATTCATTTATTAAATGTATCTATTGTTGTGAGTATGCTGAACAGAGCAGGCAAATATAATATAAGCCTTTGAAATGCTATTATTGTCAAAATGTACTGCCTATAAATGTCTGTTTAATTTCTGATCACTCAGCAAGACAAATGAAATGAAGTTTCATATTCGGGTACGTGCCTATATGTGTGTGTGTAAGTGTGTGTGCTGAGAAAAACAGCACAGACTAAATACTGCTATATACAGAAGGAGGGGGCTGTATATGTGTATTTTTACTATTTATTTAGTGTGTGTGTGTGTGTGTGTGTGTGTGTGTGTGTGTGTGTGCGCGCGCACATGTGTGTCACTACTGGGGTCAAGGTTAGGGTTAGATGTAGAATCAATAGATACGGTAACATTGGAACATGTCAATGGACTTCTTTACATTTTCTTTTCTTTTTCTACTTTTTCTTTCTTTTGATAGAAAGATAAACACATTTGTGTGTGCAGAAGTGAGTGTAAGAGAGATTTTAGGGTTAGCTAGGAGGTGGGTATTTTCAAATCAGTATATTTGAGGTACATGAGGTAACTAACAACTGGTGTAACTATAGTCTGAGGATAGGCATTCAATATTATGTTCTATCAGTGCTTTAGAACAGATCAGTGATGTTGCAGACTATGTTCGTGTATAAATGAGAACTCTCAACTGGTTTAAGCATGGACTTTTTATGTTATGGTTTGTTCAAATACTGATTTTCAGTCAGCTGTTTTTAAACCCGTTCTGCTAAAACTGCTAATGGTACCTTTCATTATGTACTTAAGAGAATGATGGTTAAAAACCTTTCACCTTATTTTTAATTAAGCTTGCACTATATTGTCAACAGTATCTAGGAAAACAATGCAGAACATTTAACCAGAGTATCAAATCAACTTGTTTCGATCAACTTGTCTTCTTCTCTTAGTGCATCCAGGTGAAATCCCTTCCCCAAGTAAGTGACACACCACATGACGACATGAGATCACTCACATGATGTAAAAGAAAATGTGATACATGAGATTAGGCCGCCTTCATTCATTGCCCAATGGTCCAGTTTTGCTGCCCATAGTAGGTTGAAGTACAGACAGAAATGTCAGATTAGGTTGCAGTGCCCTGACACTACAAATTTGCTATTAACAAAAAGAGAGAGACAAACCGTCTGTGCATCTATGTACTAGACCGCTAAATAATCCAGAATTTCACAGGAGGCTAACACGAATCAACAGGTGACAAGTGAGAACTTCATTCATATCCTTCATTCATATCCTTGCACACATCTCTTATGCTTTATGCAGTGTTACAGTTGCAGTGATATTGCTGTAAAAACTAGGTTAGTTTCCTCCACTAATCACAGACTTGTGCTATTGAACTGGATACAAGTTGTACATCAGCAAATTTGGTAGACTAGAGATCATATTCTACCAGCTCTTAACTAAAGTAAACAGATTAAAAAAAACCATAAGATTTGGACCATCAACATAAAAGCAATCAGGATAAGGGGGTATTGCAACACTCAGTCCTGTGGCTGTTGTTTGTCAATTCAGAAGTTTCAGAATTTTTTATTGCAGAAGCATAATCTCACACAGACAATTGTAGAAATTTTTTTTTAGGTGAATCACAAAATCCCTGAGTTAGAAATACCTATTTTTTTTATAAAATCACAAGTTCACCCCTTGGAATTCCCAGAAATTAAATGTATTTTATGCAGTTCTGTCATTTCTACCGTAGTTTATAAAGTTGAACAGAGTATCTAGAAATCTTTCATTGGTAATCCATCACTTCCTGTTTCCCTGTGGTATACATATGGCATGACACAGAGGCCTATTTCTCTAATTCACTCTTCAACATGGGAAATCCATGAGAACACACTATTCAAGTAGGGAAGATGTGTGTCCACTTTTATAAGTCAGGCAATGGCTACAAGGAAATGGTTACTCATTTACACCTGGCCATATTTACAGTCTGAGGAATCATTAAGAAGTTTAAAACAACTGGACCAGTAGCAAACAAGCCTGGACGAGAACACAAGTTTATCTTTATTTCACCAGGCTCAGTGTTCGATAATTGCATTACAGAGGGGTCACAAAGTTTCCAACAGGTGCTATCTACATGCCAACAAGCTGTTTGGGAGGCATGCACGGAAAAAGCCTCTTCTCACTTACAAGCATAATCGTAAACGTCTGGAGTTTGCCAAACGATACTGGGACAATTTACAGAGATTGCATAAAGAGGAATTGTTGAAGATCCCTCTCTCTGTATTCTCCCATCTTGTAAAATAGGAGAAGATCAAGTTCTGTATTGTTGGAAGTATTAACATCTGAGGTGGCAATAATTGTGGCACAGCTTATTTCATGTAAAATAATTATTTCTTATTGTGGGATTTTTCCTCACTGAATGATTGTGATTAAATTAAACGTTGGGTTTTTCTCTTTTTTGCAATGCTGTTCCATCTTATTTAAAAAAAATATAATGAATTTATTAGAAGCCTAAGAACACATCCTAACAACAGTTTCCAAGAATTGTGGAGGGTGCAATATTATATATACATGTGGTTTGAACTTTTGGGCAGTAGACAGTGGTCAGTGTTTTGTAATATAGGAACTCTTCTGTGGGAATAGACCAGACAAGCTAGTCTTTGTTGCCCATGTTCATCAAAGAGCCTTGGGTGCCCATGACCCTGCTGTCTGTTCACCTTTCCAGTTGTCCTGCCTTAGACAACTATTGATGGTCACTAACCTCTGCATACTGAGCCATTTTGGAGAAACTCTGATTCAGTCATATAGCCATCACAATTATATAGTCACTCAGATCTGTATTCGTGACAAATTGTGACAAAAAGACAAATCTTCTTCCAACAGACATAAACTTCAAGGCTGATTCTGACTGTTCAATTGCTGCCTAATACAGTATATCCCACCTTTTGACAGGTGACATTCGAATGAAATAATCAATGTCACGCAATTCACCTGTCTGTGGTTTTAATTTTATTTCTGACAAGTTAAGACAGAGTCTATGCCTGTCTATGCACATGGGTCAATGCATCTGTGCTTCTGTTAGTTGCAGTAGCATGGGATCAAGTACCCTGGTTTTGGTTATCCTGTCGCAGGATAAACTGAAAATAGACCCTTCCTGCTGACAGCTCCTGGGCTTTCAATAAACACTGCATGTGCCTGACTGCATCCAGAGACTGATGGGAGAAAAATACCTAATGGGTATATAAATGCTATGCTGCGGCCATTGCAGAGGTTTTGTTGCCTGGGCTAAGCTGACCACCTTGTTTTCTCAAATAGCTGATAAGAAAATGTCCTACCTTATTTAAACCCTTTGGATATTAAATTGATTTTCCTATTGACTCAAAGGCTCCACGTATAGTTACTTTCAATCTATGTTGTTTGTGCTTGTCAGTTTGTACTGGTGAGTTTAGTTTGCTTGCATAAAGAGGAAAGACTAGTGCAGAAACTGGTGGATTTTGTTTAACTTTCTGGCCAGGGGATATTCTTGCAATTCTTGAAAGTCACATATGTAATATATAAAGAGTGAGTCAAAGGGTTACAGGTTGCTTGCTGCGTTCGTTTTCCCTTTTAATTTTGAAACAAAATGGTGCCCTGTGTCTTTTGAGTCACTGTGTAGACATATGGCTGTGGCCAAAAAGTAAAGTGCCCAAGAAAGTCAATCAAGCATCAGGATCCTCTCCTAAAGAGGATGCAGCTATGTGATCAGGCTACCACCAGTGCAGAGCTTGCTCAGAAATGACAGAGGGAAGGTGTGAATGCATCTGAATGCTCAGTGACATTTTCCAGGAAATCCAGACTGTTTAAAAGATCTGGAAAAATGACTGTCTGGAGAGTAAACATTAAGCACTACTATGAATCCTGTGTCATGCCAACAATTAAGCATCCTGAGATGCTTTCATGTGTTGAGTCACTGTCATCCAGGGCAATAGGATTGCTCAAACTTTTACCGAAAAACATTGCAATGAATAAGAAATTGTATCAAAGCATAATCCAAGGGCAGCTTCTCCCAACGATCCAGGAGCAATTTAGAGATGAACAATGCTTTTTCCATAATTATGGAGCATCATGTCACAAGGCAAAAGTGATAACCAAGTGGCTCTGTGAACAAAACATTGACTCCATGGACAGGACACGTTCCTGATCTCAATCCCATTGATATCCTTTTCAAAAAGAGGGTGGGTGGACAAAAAAACAAAACAAAAACAGAAACTGTGATTAACTCCAAGCACTGATTGGGCAAGAGTGGGTTATCATCATTCAAGATTTTGATGTATTTGTCAATAAAAAGTAAAAAAACAAACATATAAATATCTGACAAAAGCAAACTTGGTGAAAACCAAAACTGCAGGTAAGACTTTATTATGCAACAAAATACCTGCAATACATTCTAAAAAAGTTATGGCAGAACAATGTATCACTAGTAATGAAGTAAACATGTATGATATGATTTTAAACAGGTGATGTTAACAAGTAATTATAATCATGATTTGGTATAAAAAGAAGTGTCCACAAAAGGCTAATCTTTGGGAAACAAATGTATTTGAAAATTATTTAGGTATGTAAAAACATTTTTTCTCAAAAAAGTACTTGAAGAGATTTCCATATTTACTTTTTTCTGATTTGACTTGTTTTTGGGTTGTCTTGATAAATGTATGGGTGTCCCTGGGAAATATTTAATATTGAAGGAATTAATATTGGTCTAACATTACAATGTACTTTTCTGCATTAATGCTGCCATAACAGAAGTGATAATGACCTTTGCCAAGGGCACTGACCCAACCCCATACTATCACAGACCCTGGCTTTTGAACAATAAGCTGTTAATAAGTCTGGGTAGTCCTTGTTTGTCATTGGTCTGGAGCCCACAGTGTCCATTTTACACAAAAATGGTCTGGAATACTGATTGATCTGACCACAATACATGGCCCCAGTGTGTGTTACTCCATGATCCACATGTCAGGAGGCCAGGAGAGATGAAAAATGGATGCTGTGTGCTCTGGATCAAAGACGAAAAGACCATCCAGACTAATGCTCAATGCCAGGGTCTGTCATAGTATTGGAATGTGAGATAGTGTCCGTAGCACTTCTATGATAACAATATTTATCCAGAACAGCAAATTGAGATTTTAGAGCAACATTAATACCTTTAAGATGCCATAAAACAGTCAAATCAGTAAAAGTTAGGACTGACATATAGAAATAATCCATATGTCAGTTCTAATCTATCTTTGAGGAACATTTTCTGCTCATCAAATAATCAGCCCTTCATGGATGGTGTTTTGTACCAAATCATGATTACAATCATCTGTGGATTTCACCTGTTTTTTTGTGGATTACACCATTATTTATTATTTAAAAAAAAATGACTAGCTCTAAATTGCCTCTGTCCCAAGCTTTTTTGTGAATGTGAAATATCTTAGGTTCATACTGTTTGCAATTAGATAAAAGTCAATGTGAGGAATAATGCATTTATGATTTGGGTTTATACTGTATATATTAAAATATTCCTTAATTCATAATTCCTTAATAAATTAATTGTAATATTAAGTTGTACAAACAAGGAAAATATATTTGCTGACCACTTTTTTATTAGTCAATGAATGCCCAAACTGTTATACTCATGGCCTTTAAAGTACTTTCTCTACTATGTATGAGACTGCCAAAAAACAGCTGACACCAATTTAAGTGCAGCATTCAATTGTTTTAGGTTCACTTTTTAGTTCAGACTTTTCCGCCCATCAAAGATCAAATGACACGAGGCCATTCTAACAGCTTACAGTGGACCAGATATATGCTTAAGACCAAATAGCTTTCTGTTTCATATGCAGTGCCCCAAAGTGCTGTGAGCAGCATTTAGTTGTGAGGAACAACAGCTTGTCCAAAGTTGTTTATGTTTAGACACATGGAAAGAATCTTCTCTGTTATCATATATGACATCTTCATGAAAAGTAGATTTATCAACTAGACTTATTATTATTATATTATTTATTACTTGGTTTTAAAGTCACCAAGGTGATGTAAAAAGTCTTCAAATCTAAGTGAGCAGGATGTTAGGCAGCCAACAAAACTACAGTAATAAAAACAAATTGCATCTTTAATTATTTTAAATTATATTTATAATAATAAATGTTAGTATATTGTATTAATTGTTATTAAAATCAGTGTAATCATGGAAGGCCACATATCATGCATCCTCTACTTTGCTGAGTGCGATATTCTTTATGTCCTGACCAATTTAAGGTCTTTAGAAATGTATGACATTTAGCAGACGCCCTTATCCAGAGCGACTTACAATTAATATGGTCTAACATTTAGGTCTTGCTCAGGGACCTAACTGTGGCAGAGGTGGGATTTGAACCCTGGACCTTCTGGTCCATAGTCCAATACCTTAACCGCTAGGCCACCACAGTCCCGGTCACAGGAATGCCCACAAATGTTGCTCACTGTGGTATTGTAGATGATTTTATTATCTAGATGGAGTTAAGTTAAACATGACAAGTGTTTGCTCTTCAAACGTGGGAAACAAAATATCTTTCTAATAACCCTTGGTCAAATCCATGGTTAAGCAACAGCAAACCAGAAGTTCATCAGAACATGGTAATTGGATACTGTGTTCACGTCCCACTTCACCCTGTTTTGTACTTACTGTTCTATCTGACTCTTCCAGTCAATTAAAAATTCTGCTATTATACCTATTTAAGCCAATGTTTCAAAAGCTTCCTAAGCCAACTGTTTTGTGTAATCTGCACCTCTGGCTGTGTACAACCACAGTGATGCCTTTTACTATGGTCTGCCTCGGAAGGCAGAACACAGACAATCAAGAATCTAACTGTAACATGGATGTTCACCGATCATGATGTGGTATCTCCTGAATCACTATCCTTTAATCCTAATGCAGGATACTGGCTTTGATGTGTTGTTGTTAATTCTGTGAGTCAGTCTTTCACTATATTCACATCATTTTTGTGCCACTAGCTGGCATATAATGCCAACAATTTACAGTGTATTATCTTTTAGTGTTAATTAACCTATTTTAGGTAATTGTAACAGAGACACAAACAGTTTGTTAATCATTGAACACAGCCTGTATCTGTTATATCTTTGAAGTGTTGGATTATATTTCATGGCTTTTAGCAAGAAATTACAGGTAAGATATTTCTACTGATGACATACATGCAATGCTTGTACAACTTTCCTGAACTAAGGCCAATTCATTGTTTGTACCACCTTACAAAAGGAGTAGTCAGTCATCTGGAAAGTTATCAAGAATCTGGAAAGTTTTGTGTACATTTAGAAAATGAATTAAAATAAACTGATGCCTAGTGCCTAATGTGTGCATAAAACTGTAACAGTTCTGTATTGTTAACAAAAGATCCAGCATATTTTATGCTGTGATCTATACATAATCAGGTCATACCTCCTGCTGTGTGATCATTCAAGCATCAGTGCAAGTGTTTTTTAAGGTAACAACTCATCCACTAAATGTGCTGCAAAAATATATTAACTTTAAATTGTCTTTCTTAACTTATGCTATGTTGACGACTTAAATATTCCTTCAGGTAGTAATAAGCATATAGCCTATAGTTTAGTTATATTGACACATTTTTGGCTCAAGGGCTGTGGAGTTATGTGTGATTGAAACTGGGCAAGGAATTAATCTCAAATTTTACCACATATGAAAGAAGGCCCTACCTATATTAGTTTCAGCTCATTAATAAGGGACATGCCTAACCACATGCCCTACGAAATGATAATTCATTTTCATATCTGCTTAATCCAACTTAGTGTGGTTTATACAAATGAAAAGGAAATATTGTATACAATTTCCCAAAATATATGAGTATGTTTCAATTGTTACAGTGGTCCTTTAGAATTTTCACTCTGCAGCTCTGGGCACAAGGGCAGGAATAACCCTGGACGGGGCATCAATCCATCATAGAGCACACACGCACAATCACGCACACATTCACACACTATGGGCCACCATAGTGCAATTAACCTAACATGCATGTCTTTGGACTAAGGGAGTACCCAGAGCAAACCTACGCAGACACGGGGAGGACCCAGGATTGAACCTGGGATCTTCTTGTTATGAGGCAGCGGTGCTACCCACTGAACCCACTACCCACTGGTTAAAAACATCGGCCTCTAATTTCAGCTGAAAATTAATTGCTTATCCTAGAGCTTCACATACTGTTGTCATTCACATTTATGTAATACTGGGTCATTTTTAATCAATAGTCATTTTTTTAAATTGGGGTCTACTACTATTAGCACTTGTGTAAAGATGTTTGAGATTATATTTCTGCGGAAATATAGAACATTCTAAAGGATTCAGAAACTCTGAAAGTGCCACTAAAAGAATTCAGTTAAATTCAATTCAAGTTTATTTATATAGCGCCTTTTACAATGGAGCTTTGTCTCAAAGCAGCTTCACAATATTACACTTTCTTAAAAGGCCAATCCCATTTTTGGGGGATTTTTTTAATACATTAGGCATAGTAACAGATTTTTTTAAAGTTACAGAGCAGTGAGTTAATTAAGACAAGTCTGCAAACTTGTACTGTTACACCTTAAGATGTGTTTGCAGGAAGAATGGGACAAAAGACGGGAACAATTGACAGGGCGTTGTGTTCATAGTGCCATAACAGGTTTAAAGGGTTGTAGAAGGAACGGCATTACAAATGTTTTAGCATCCCAAAACGAAATTAGATTGCTTAGTACAGTATATAATATAGAAAACGTTTAGTAAATTCAAACTCCTTTCACAGTCCAAAGACATGCATGTTAGGTTAATTGGTTACTCAAAAAATTGGCATTGACTTGCGTATATATATATGTGACTGGTATTGAGATGAACTTGTGTATACACTGTAAAAAAAAATCCTGTAAAATTGCAGTAATTTACTGGCAGCAGTTTCGCCAGTATTGTGCTGTTTTTTTTTTACAGTAACTCTACTGTAATTACAATTACAGAACATTGCTGTAATCCAAATATATAATGTATTACTGTATTTTTTTCAATTAACAGCAGTTAACTGTTAATTTTACGGAAAAATACTGTTTATATACAATATTTTTGCAAATACAGTTAAATACTGTAGTAATTCCAAAGAAACATACTCAAATGAAATATACATTGTCTTTAATTGAAAACTGAAAACTCTACCAAAAAAATTACACACCACAAATTCTCAAATAATTATTTCTTCAAATGGGGTACTATAAAGACAAAAAAAACCCTTCTTATCCATTAACAAAAAACAAAAGTCAGTGCTGTTCACAAGTATTGCCCATCAAAGGTCTTATAAATAAAAGTTATTTACTGTACAAGTTGTGCTATAAAAGCAAATAAAAAACAAAAACAAAAAGCCTTATTCAAGGGATACAACAAAAATAAGTGCTATTCACACATCATGGTACTTTGCATCAATCAACTGAGCTGAAGTCAACATAAACATAGCCTCATCAGATAAAGTCCCACTGAAAATCCATAAGCTTCCTCATCAAAGTGCACACATGATGATTAAGGGGCACCCGTTACTTCTGAACTATCTTCCCAGTCTGCTTGCTAGTAACTTTACCCTGGTGAGCTTTAGATCCACGCTCTGGGTTTATACCAACGAACCATCTGGAAGGACATGTACATAAAATGTAAAGCACTGATTAATGTGAAGCACATTGTATATGTAAGGTCAACCTTAAGTACAACAATGATCCGCTGTGGCAACCCAGGACAGAAAGCTGTCAAAAAAAAACAACCAACAATTGCATTTTCCAATGTGAGTGTACATTATTTTAGACACGGTACTTCAAATTCAAAAGCAAAATGTGTAATTGCATTACTGAGAATAATGGCAGGAAAAAAAAATATATGGAAAAGTGGTTGTTCTGACATTAAATTTATTATTTTAAATGGTACGACACATTAAAAATGGAGTAAAGCTTGTCAACGAAGCTTTCAGTCAATCAAACACTAATGTCAGGAGATACTTTTTTTGTGCTGGCACATTTGCAACCATTGCTAGTAACATTGTAACACTCGCTAACCAAGCCAAGGATCATTCTGTCTAAAGGATTTTCTGTTGTTTCATGCAGAAGTGATTCTTGACCGACTAGAAGAGCTTGCGGCAGCAGAAACACCAATGTTAGTAACGTGTTGACCAGTTTCAGGCAGAGGCTCGCAGGACTTTTGGAGGACCTGGATGGCTAAAGATGGATGCACAGGGCCACAGTTGGTTGGCGCAGCATTTCCCAACCCTAGTCCTGGAAAAACTTAATAGTACAGAGTTTGGAAATATTGCCACCCTTGCCATTGGTAATGGGCATGTTAAAGTAGTGACAGAACTAGAACGTGCAACGGTCAACAATTACTTTTAATCAAAATAACAGCTCACTAACAACCAGTGACTAGTAGTGATCAAGAATCAATGTCACACCAAACGTTTTGAGCAGAATTATCCTCGGCCTGGTTAGCCACTAGCATTGGTAGCTATTGCTAGTTCATTATTTATAATTTATTATTGTATTTGAAACTTTTGGCACCAAACTTTATAGAAAGGAAAGATTATATATATATATATATATATGTATGTGTGTGTGTGTGTGTGTGTGTGTGTGTGTGTGTGTAATGTATATATAATATAAAATAATATAAAAAAGATTAAATATTAATTTTACAAAAATTAATAATTTTGTATTTTACACAATGTCACACAATGAACTGTACTTAAGATGACTGAGCATATAAAGCAAAAAAATTCCATTCTGATTTCAGTTGGCTTTAAGAAACTCAGGCTGAACATCCACTACAAGTAAAAGCAATCTAGTGGTTTAGTTACAAGTACGGTGCACAAGGTGCTTTGCATCTTTAAAAAAAATAACATGCGAGCTGGAAACTGGAAGTAATGGCTTAGTGTATAAACTAATACATTATCCTATTTAACCACACACCTTTGAATGAACTCCAATGTGCAGCAAGCCCCATCCTGGTACTGAAGGTTGAAGTTGTAGAAAGTGGAAAAAAAAGAGTTGCAAGCCCCAGTGTGAGTGATTCTCCCTCAGTCACAACATGGCTCTCTATGGAAACCATCCAGCAGATGGCCTGAGCCACAGGTCCTACATGAAGAAAATTGTCAGTAAACAATCAATGAATTAACAAAGAACATCAACCTGCTGTTGAATTAGAGTTCCTGACACGGCAATAAAACATACCTAGAACAATCAATCGTGGGCTGTTAGGCAAAGCCAGGGACCTCTCAATATCAGCAGCAGTGGCAGAAACCTGTATAAAAATAGTAAATAAATTTACATTTCTGAAAACAAAAATTTTATATTAATTATACATTATAACCCCAGCAACATTATGGTCCATATTTTAATTACTATAAAAGATTGAATATGAATAAAAAATGTACAAAAAAACTTAATTTCTACTTACTACAAATTCTACAAATTAATTGCAACTGTTATTTATGCTTGTGAAGGCAATACGTTTCAGTCACAGGTGACTACTTTTTTGTCCAGTGAGCTTATGGTTATTATGAAATGTATTTTATATGGTTATGATTGTAAGAAACATTATTGTGGGCCTGTGAATATAAGAGGTTCATATTTTTATTTTTATAGAATATAATATTCTAATTAGCGTTATAGAAAGAAATAACCAAAGTGAAAGACCATACTTAGGTTTGCTTGAAGGATGAGAGCCTCAGACTGTTCTTTGAAGTGAGCCAGCAGAACTTGCAGAATGTAAGGCACAGCAACACTGCTTTTCCTTCTAGACAGGGCAGCTTTGACGTCAGCGTTGGTAGAATAAGAATAATAAGAATAAATCATACTTTTTTCATGGATCAAACTGACTCTGCTTGCCCTATCTAATGCAAAATGAACCCGGAGTAATATTTACAAGCTACATTTATGACAAGCTAAAAAACCCCCCCAAAAATCCACAAACGAAACTGAGCGAACGAAATTAAATACTGTTAGAATGACCGAAACTTTAAATGTGTAACGAGTCTTAAGAAGCGTTTGAAATGGCGTTCCATGTGCCTGTAATTAGATTTTCATGGCCAAACATAACCGCAGTACTAACAAGACGACTGAAGCAAAGAGTAATTCAAATTACTTACCTTGTTGTTACGAAACGGTCTACTCAGCAAAATTAATGGTATTATTGGAGTTTTTTTCCAATATTTTTTTCAACTCCACGAGGCAGCACCCACACGCTGTTAAAACAACTAAAATATTCATGCAAATTAAAATATCGATAAAAAAACCCAGAAGCACTATTAATATATCTTTACAAACTAAATTCTCTCTTTGAGAACAAGTGATGAAGTGTTTTTGAACAGAAACAAAACAAGATGGAGAAAGAATCCGCTGATGCCGATAGTAACGTCAAAGAAGCCAAATAACTAAATATAAAAAAAATATATGAATTAGATGCACATTATACACTGTTTTTGCAATATAAATCACAACCTCCTTGAAAAGGACTGGTGCACTGATGAAAAAGAAGCTTTCTACAATCTGTTCTCTCGCAACAACTTCCATATTTGGCCAACAAAAAGGAACTTGTACAGAAGAAAATTTGGGGTTCGAACAACATACACATCTCATAAAGTACAATTTCAAAGAACGTATTGTGGACATAATGAATGACGTATGCCTGTAAATAATTCTACCACAATGTAGACTTTACCGTATCAGTCGTATGCAAAAGTCAACAAGCTGCTTAACCCGAGGCTTTGAGTTTTCTGTTCCTCAGTGTGAGGTAGACAAAAAATCTGCTTTAGCTTTGTTTTGGTTATTCAACACACCAAACTTTGAGCGTGTAGAGCGTTTCAGCCAGTAAGATTGTTTTTACCCTCTGTGATATCATAAGCAGTAACATTAAGCTTCATTAAATGCTACCCACTTGTATTGATGCATAGTTATTTGTATACTGTTCTTTCAGCATGTGTCTTAGTGTCAGAACTAAATAGTTGTATTTTCTGTCATTTACATTTATGCCCCAATCCAGAAAAAATTACAATTATCAGTTGAATACAGTCTTACAGTCCAAGCAATTGTGACCCAACTGTGGCAGAGGTCGGATTTGAACCCTGGACCTTCAGGTCTAGAGTCCAGTACCTTAACCACTAGGCTACCACAGTCCCACAGAATTGGGGAATATTTGGTATCTGGATTTGTTTTCAACCTCTTTTATCAACACTGTACTAAAGCAAACTTGTATTGGATGCAAATTGCTGGATTCTGAGACACTTTCTGGCAGTCACGTAAAGGCAGATAGAAACAGCTAGTTTGTGGATCCCTTGGAAGCTATTGTAACAAATTTATCTCTGTATAGCAGAATGCCATTCAAACGTGTCAGTTTCTACTGCTCGGTGTATCTTTTTTCAATGACTACAATATGACCACGCAATATATTGTGGATAACCTATCACCACAGGAAAAATCTGTTCTATTTCTTCCTTGGTTTATATTAAATCTTGTTCATTTTTCATTTATTATTGATTCTAGTTTCAGGTTGCTTCACAGAGCAAATCACCACACAGACCTATGATTTTTTTTCTTCCCTGTGAAGGGATGTTTCAGTCTGATAACACACAAGTATAACATTCATAACACTGTAGATTTTTCCAGTAACATGTATACAAAAATGCTGTTTTGTGTTTTTTCAATTTTTTTTATAACAAAGCATTTTTAAATCATTTAAAAAACTCCAACACCAAAGGCATGCTGATTTTTTTTTTTAATATAGTGATTGTTGATTGCTGTCTTTATGACTTATGAACCAAAAGGTCTAGGCTTTTCCTGAAATGTCAAATTTCCTTAAAATAATATGTAGCCTAAAATTACTATTAATTATTATAATATTATATTCGTAGTCAAACAAAGGCAACATAATTTGGAAGTAAACAATGATGATGATGTTTCTCTTCTTCGATCAATCTTTGTCAGAAATCAACTAAATATAGCCAACAACATTCATTCTATACATTTTTATTTTAAATGAAAACATAAACCATGTTCCATGTTCATTGATTGGATACTGAACAAGAATAGCAGTAACTGTTAGAGATAAGAATGTTCATATTTCGTAGGCATTTATAAAAGGACTAATTTATTCTGTTTGAATAAACTGAATTATTTAATAACGACAGTAAGAAATCTGTTTATTATAATAGGAAGCACAGTATTCATGTTACCTCACACAGATGCACTGGACTCAGCTAGGCTTGACAACAATTTCTGAGTCCACCTTTGCATAGATAAAGTGGACCGACACAAGACACAGTCTGCTCTTTTATGATCCCTTTGAGTATTATGTGTCTGCATTATTGCTTATTAAATGAAAACTGTCCTATTACTTTAAGCAGAGAATGCAGCTTATAACAATAATGTCTCTTTGTATTTCCTGTGCTTATATGTAGATTAATCAGGGAGGAGAGTGGATGCCAGTGATGCCCAGTCAGTAAGAGACATGTGGATGGCATGGTCAGGGGCCACGGCCTTCATAATCATCATATTCTTATGGTTTGGGCAGCTAGAGGTAGTGCTGAGCTCTACAATCGCAGGTAAGAGTGCATTATTTCCTCTTTCTTTCTGTACCTGAGGGTGTAAAGTGACACATTCAACTCTGTTTCCATTGTTTATTTGTTCAAAATTTGTGCAATTCTCAAACCAGCTTTTTGTAAAAGTTATTAAATGACTGTTATCTTATATCTAACATACAAATCATTTAGAAAGCTGGTATTTTTATGTGACTTATGTGTGGTTTTGAATGAATTGTATTCGGCTTCTTTTAAAATAATCTGTCTGTTTGTGTGATTGACACCATTAATGAGAATATCAAAGGCCTATTATGGACACCATTCTGAGTAGTGTGCTACTGTATCATACGTTTAATGTAGCATACGATAGAGTCTGACTTATTAATGATGATACAATCATCTAGAAAAACAAAACAAGTTTTGTTTATTCAGCTGCCTTAGAGCAGCAACCGCTGTCTTTCTAGAATCTCACATTAGGTTGTGATTTAAAGAAGTGGCAGGAATACGAACATATGTTTATTTATTTATTTTAATAATTATCTCCCTGGTTCAGAGCTAATTGATCATAATGTAATGACAACATGGGGTATATATGATAGATCAATCTTTTTATTATAGCCCACAGGGAAACATGTCAGATAATCCACATTTGGAAAACATCAAGTTAACAAAGAGTGCTGAATCACTTTTAGTATGTTAAGTAACTGCATTTGGAGTTATTCTTAAATAAATATATGAACCTTTATTAATAAGAAATGTACACTCACATTGGAACCCTGTTTTTGCCCTCAGAGCTACACTTCGTTTGTTGTTGTGGTTTTTTGGGGTTTTTTTTCTCTGTCTTGAGTGTCATGGCATATTCATTCACTCACAGTTTCTGCAAACTGTTCAGACAGTGTAAGTGTATTTTATTTTATATTGGAATTAGTGTAGAAGTAGAATTAGGGTGTACCTTTTTTGGAAAACCTGGTTATTGAAGTCTAATGTAGTATTTGTATTCTACACTGACCTGCTTAACATTCTTCTGATTTTGTTTGTGTTTCATTTTCTACATGGTTTGCAAACACAGAACTGCATCATGTGTTGCATCATGTGCAAATTCTCTTGGCATGACTTCCAGTGATGTGAACAAACCACAACTTTCACACTCATGTTGGCTACCAAATTGTGGTGGTTGTCTTGATATCCAATATTCTTCCTAATTCACAATGGATGAGGGTGATCGCTCTCAGAATGACCCTCTCATTCAGATATCCTTTCTCTTTAGACAGTTAGATGGATGGATGGATAGATGGATGGATTGAAACTTAGACTTTGTCTTTTATTTATGTTTCTTCTCTTTGGCCTACTTTTTACCTCTGTAGTTTCCAGCTCACCATGTGTCATTTCTCTTACTTGTATAAAGGAAACAATTTGCTATTTAACTTCTTCAGTGCTCTCCAGGAGTGTCATTTATAAAACGTTTTGCGAATTTCAGCGTGTAGTTGTGTGTGCGCGCACCAAAAACAGGAAATTGTGTGCACATAGCGATCGGATTTATGAATTAGATGCACACTATACACTGTTTTCTACAGCTTTCAACAATCTGTTCCCTCACAACAACTTCCATATTTGGTCAACAGAAAGGGATTTTGAATAAATGGAAATTTGGAGTTGTTGTGTCAGAAGAGTTGATATGTGTTATTTGGAGGCCTCTTTTGCCATTGCAAAAAAATTAACTCAAGCTTATTTAGTGATAACTTAAAAGTGCAACAGGTAAAATGTTAACGTCACATGTGTTATGGATCACAACCATCCTGATCCCCGTTAAATACTATCAAATTATTTATGCGAGACAACATGATCATTAAGTGTGATCATAGAAGCTTTTAACACTGCATCATGCTTGCAGTTTATAAGATCTTCCCCCTCATGTGCTTAAGTTAAAAAAAAACACGCATTTGTTTAATCTTTCATAGTTTTACCGTCGAGTCAATCCAAACTAGACTCAGCACATAGATTTAAAGGGAACAGTTCTTTGGAATCGAAATCTGTTCATTAGCCAGTCATCTGTCCTTGGTTGGGGTGTTCTTCTAATAAAACCCAGAAGCTATTGTTGCATAAATAATACATCATTTAGTCTAGCTTTTTTTTTTTTATAGATCTCTTAATATGTGTAGTTGTTTCACAGCTTTTTGCTGGCTGCCTTTTACCCCAGATAACTAAACCTTCTGTGCTTGTACTTGGGTCAGGCATGTGATCACGACAAATTTAAGCCGTAAATTCACTGCTCACAAAAATTGAAGGATGTTTAAAAATGACTGGGAAGAGGATCCCACAGGAACTGCTGGACAATCTGGTCCTGTCTATGCCCCATCACTGTCAGTGTGTTTTGCTAGTCTTGGGTGATCATACACCCTACTGAACAAGCAATGTGGGGCACTCTTGTCCAATTTGACATTATGTTTACCTCCATGAATACGTCACTTGTTAGTCAATCACAATAATTTGTTTGGATTTTGGAGTTTGGATCTTATTGCTGTACTTTGAGATCCTTTCATTTGCTTTTTCCGATAATCTTGCTTAATGAAATAAAATCAAATGCCTCTTTTTTAATCGCTTCATATTCATTTTAAAATATCCCCTCATTTTTGTGAGCAGTATAGCTATATGGAGAAATATATATTTTTTTATGTGGGATTTGGACCTGAGACCTTGATTATAGTACAGTACCTTAACCACTATGTGATTGCATTGCAATGTTTTTTTTCGACCAAAAGGGAAGGAATGACATTGATGTAAATATATACCGCTACCCCCAATTATTTCTTTATAAATTGTGGGTTTTTTTCATGGAAGGTGGTGTAAGTGTACCCATTCCAGACTTATTTTGTGAACTGTTTATAATGGAGACCCTGGTTCTGATGTTTTTTATCATTAGTGAGTGTGAATGGTGGTGATTTCAGGCAATTGCAGTCATGCCGAGTTCTGTTTTAGCCCCTGCCTGGATGATTTGTTGACTGGAGCTAGATATAGCAATGCTAATGAATGAGACTGAGCCAGGTCTCCACTTCATTTCTCCTGGCCTGATGGGAAACTGCTACATAACCACTGAGCTGTTCATCAACATTTCAGCCTTATCAAATACAGAAACCGTTTTACTAACTTTTACAAGTGAATTATTAGAACTGTGAGGACATTTATTCCAGTTGCTAAATAGAGCAATGGCTGTCATATACGGAATTTTATTTACTTTATTGATAGGATGGATTCACCACTTGAGATGGGCTCCTCTCAAGACTTTTTCCTCATTGGTATCATGGAGCCTTTCCTTGCCCCTGCCACCTCTGGGTCATTTGTAAATATGCTTTAAGACAATAATTGTGTAAGGTGACATACAAGTAAATTGAACTATGCATTCTACAAAAATGTCAAAGTAAAGCAATGTGATGTCACATCTGATTATAACGGCATCTAATTTTATAAACACAAGAGGGCACAATTATATGCCATGCTCCTAAATTAAAAAAAAATATATATATTGTTATTCTTCCGAATGTTGTCAGTCAGTTATATAATATATGATAAAGCTACAACAGAACATTGTATTTACAATTTAAAGCCTGTGTTTCTAGTAATTTCTTTTAATAGCAAGTTTTTTTTTAATTAAAGTCTTACACTCCAAACAGCTGTAGGTTAATTGTCTTGCTCAAGGACCCAGTTGTGGCAGCTTGGCAGAGGTGGTATTTGAACCCTGGACCTTTTGTTCCAGAGTCTAGTACCTTAACCGTTAGGCTACCACAATCCACAATTTAAGAATATGTGCATCGTTTTGCATTGTTTACTTTAGAAATAAACCATTGTAAGGAAATCTAATTGGGAACTCAGTTTTGTGACTTGAATAGTGAGCAGAGTGTAAAATTACACCCTGTAATAATATCTTGATTTTTGTGTAATATCTATTTTTTAAACATGTGCCAGTGGTTTATTTTCGGATTTAGATTCGGATTTGCTACTTTATTTACTCTACTCATAAAGACTGACATAATTCACTGCATTTTATGATAAAACAGTTGGGAATTTCAGTAAGAAATAAGAAGGAACTGGCTTAACTTCCTCAAAACATTACATTATGTGGCCTTGGTGGGAAAATTCGTATACCTCTATGCTAGATTCCTGCTTCTGCTTTTTGTTCTTTCACCATTGGAAGTATATTATCAGCTCCAAGTCACATTTATTGCAGTGAGCATGCAGATCTTGTTGTATATGCTAAAGCATGTGGAATTAGATTCTGCTTTACTTGGTCCATGATTAAAACCATGCTGATGCCCAGGATTTTGGGCCTTATATGTTTCCTTAACCGCCCACAATTAAATTGAATTACATTTCATGTCCTACCTTTGGCGATTAAATATGCAGTTTATAACGCACCATAAGAATATTGAATTACACCTCAATGTCTATGACCTTTTACAAAATTAAAGAGCAAGTTGTGCAACGTGCCACAGCAGCTTTATAACAGGTGGTACCAGGACACAATCTGAAGGAGAGCAGATTCTCCTCGCCTGCACACTGCTGAT
Organism: Parotocinclus spilosoma; assembly: GCA_033117975.1. NCBI lineage: Eukaryota > Metazoa > Chordata > Actinopteri > Siluriformes > Loricariidae > Parotocinclus > Parotocinclus spilosoma. The sequence continues at coordinate 22,546 of JAVSBV010055985.1, forward strand.
GAAACTTCTTTTGGAAAGGCTTTGGGTAATTCTCTCAGGATTTCTTACAGTTCACTGTTGCCCATAAAAGAAGATTGATTGCTGCACTTTTATGTTATAAGTCTTTCACAAGTTAAACAGTCTCCATTGGTTTTGTGTCTATGTGCAACCAAGTTTTCCTTGTTATTTTTCCCCTTTGTTTTACAAAATAAAATAAAAATTAGTCTTGCATCAAGGCATACTGAATACTAGTGCAAAACAGCAATTAAGAGATTATCATAGACGATACCCATCTCACAACCCTGCAATCATACGTAAATTGTGCATTTGATTTGGAATTCGATTTGCTATTCAAACTGGACCACATGAAGTGGAAGCTTTTTTAATTTGAAATATTTACAAGTCAAAAGTAAAAAAAGGCAATGTATTTATGTAGCACATTGTCTCAAGGCAGCTTTACAATCTTATGTCATCTTGAAAGGCCAATCCCAAGTTGAGCAAGCCTAGGGCAACAGTGGAAAGGAAAAAGTCCCTGAAAGTACAAGAAAGAAACCTTGGGAGGACTAAGACTCTAAAAGGGACCCATCCTCCATGGGTGGCCTAGATGTTCATTAAGTAAATACCGTACAGTGTAAAAGTATAAACGTAATAGTAAAATTAAGGAAATAATACAATCTAAATCAATATTAATATTCAAGTTAGTAATAAAATAAGTAACAAAATAGATTTTTAAACAAAATTGATTTTAAAATCAGTCCCCAGTGGGAGGTCCTTGGAGGCACATTGTCTTTTAGTGACTAAAGACTATTGTCTTTAGTGACTTTCTGCTTATTTTTATTTTAAGGACACTAAATGAATGAAAATAATGCAAATGTCCTGTGGTAATAAGCAGAAATAGGACCACTTCCTACTAAATATTCTAACATGTCAAAACGTGGTATTGATATATAAAAAAAAAATACATGTGATTTTACTATTCATAGCTTCCTAATTAAGGTCTCTTTCCTGTCTAGGTCTATTTGTCTGTTTTTTAAATGAAGCATTTGGTTGCTCTTCTGCAGTACGCTGTTTCTGCTGTAAGGATTGCATTGTTATTCTGTGCACATCGTCAGCAGTAGTTATCCTTCCTTCAATCTCTCCTTTTTATTTTGTCTCTAGATAACCTTATTGTGTCAAGTGCCCTGCAGTATTTCTCTGTTTGACAGATTTGATAGTATTGTTTGTTCACATCTACAAGTTGTCCAGAAATGTTTTTTTTTGTTACTGTGCAGCACAAATCTTATTCTTATAAGTTCCATGCCACATATTGAAATCCTCCCTGACATACTGATATAAATCTGCTTCAAAATTAGGGGTGTCAAAGTAAACATGATAATATTGTTTTTTAAAGCATTCACACTCCCTGACCATGTGAAACAATCGTATTTAATCACTTTGTCCGGCACACAAACACACACACACACACACACACACACACACACACACACACACACACACACACACACACACACACACACA
>JAVSBV010055986.1:0-10741 GCA_033117975.1 Parotocinclus spilosoma
TAGATCAGAGAGCAGTGGTTATAGTACCGGACTATAGATCAGAGAGCAGTGGTTATAGTACCGGACTATAGATCAGAAGGCAGTGGTTATAGTACCGGACTATGGATCAGAGAGCAGTGGTTATAGTACCGGACTATGGATCAGAAGGCAGTGGTTATAGTACCGGACTATGGATCAGAGGGCAGTGGTTATAGTACCAGACTATGGATCAGAAGGCAGTGGTTATAGTACCGGACTATGGATCAGAGAGCAGTGGTTATAGTACCGGACTATGGATCAGAGAGCAGTGGTTATAGTACCGGACTATAGATCAGAGGGCAGTGGTTATAGTACCAGACTATGGATCAGAAAAAAAAGAAATACAGTCAAAAAAAGAGACTAAGAAATTGAAGCTATAGGTGACTCTTACTCCAGTTGACATTTTTGAATTAATAAATGACTAAAAAAAACTGTCTATAAAAAAAAAGTACATATAAAACAAAAATATTTGAGACTTAAAGTTGCTAAAGAATTGGGCATCAGGGAGTGTTCATCTATAATATATGGACCACAGGGCGAAGATCTGCTGTAAATGGAGTGCAAGTATATTAGCATAACAAAACCACAAACAGCACACCCAGCTGTTTAACCTTGAGCTGACAGTGAGACAGCCATCATCAGGAGACAAATGAAAATGGAACACATGCAGATTAGTGGTACTGGCTCATTTGCTGATGCATCGAGCGCTGCTGTTTCTGCATTCACAACACCACCAGCTTTTCTTCCCCCTACAATACACACTTAGTTTGTCTGGCCACACAGCAATTGTGTGCTTGAGAGAAGGGTAAGGTATGGGAGAATTGGTATTTATGTGTGTTTGTGCATGAATCCTTTGGGTATTTTATATGATGCACTATATATTGCTCGAGAGAAGATTCAGGTACCATCATGACATGGAATATACCAGTGTAATCCCCAGACTGTAAGTCTCAAAAACCTATTCAGTTTCACATAAGGAAATCCACAGAGCAGAGGAAACTCAGCCATAATAGACTGGCGAGACACCATGCCGCTGAATAATTGAGACTGGCATTTTCCAATTCATCCTGTTCTTTACTACAGCACAAATGAAACGGTGGGGGAAAGCAATGAGGGAAAACAAAATGTGTAACAAGCTGTCAGGCTGAAGAGTGCTGGAGCCACTGTTGATGTTATTGAGGTGTAAATGGCCAAAAGTATGTGCACACCCATCTGTGCAATTCCTAAACTACAGACTTTAACCCAGAAAATTGGATGCCTAAAATATGCTCTAGACCCACCAAACAAACATGTAACAAAATCAGACCTTGGGGTAACTGACACAGTAAGTCACACTAGCCTGACCAGTGGTAAGGCTGAGTCACTTACATTCAGCCACTACCACATTAGTAAGATTTAACATCTACCTCAAACTGGGTAAAGCATTTCTTTATGGCTCTTGCTTTAAAGATCATGATTCACTGGAACTAAAGGGGCTATTGATGTTACGATTCACCCCCCCCCCCCAGAGCTGTATGTACTTCTAGAAAATATAGTTGACATACTACAGAGAAAGACCTGCTATTAAGCTACAATTAAAAACACGACGATACCGATAGCATACAGAACTGGATTATGGTGCAAACAGCTCTGGCAATTGAAGTTCAAGCATGCATAACTGAAAATGCTTAAGGAAAAGATTCTGTGGGTGAATCAAATCTGCTACCCACACACAGGAAGAGCCGGAAGGTTTCACTTAAATGGGTCACTCAGTGATGGGTTAGAAATAGCTGTATTTTCTCTCATTACAAAACAAGTCATTGTGCAAGTTATCCTCTTAGATCTTACCCTCTTTTAAGCTGCAAATACACACATGACCTAAATGTCTAGAAGAACCTTACCTGAAAGGTTACTAAAGCATCTGATGTGCTTAGTAAAGCCACAGCCTTTAGCTCAATTTTAAATGAACTTGCAGAGTGTTTCAGACCAGTGCAGAGACTTTGCCTGATGGACCATGCTGCCCATGGTCCATATATAATTTAATTGAGCCCTTTAAAAACACATCTCAGCTACACAGAGCACAGCTGTGCTGAATCCTGACTGCTGTATAAATTCACCATTACAACCAAACATAGCTTGACATATGAAGACAAATGCCGTTTTAATACAATCACATAAGGGGTTGAACATAATACATCCCTGTAGAGAACTGTACACACATACATTAGAGATGCACTGATATTGGGGGAGGAAGAGCCACTTTTTACTGGCTATTCAGATAAATGTTTGGTTGCCAAATGGAAAAGCATATAGAGCTTAATATGGGGAATACCACATTGTTAACTAAAAATGGGAACTACTGCCTGTTAAAAAAGCCAGGGCATTAAGCTCATCCCTAACTTAAGACTCAAGCAAAATCACAGATCTGATGTCTGCTCCAGTTGGGTTCTAATTTAAAGTCCTTACAGACATTGTCATTTAGAATAGAATAGAATAGAACAGAAAGCCTTTATTGTCATTATACGCAGGATACACAGTATACCTGGTACAACGAGATTGGAAGCTGCTCCTAAGAAACGTGCATACAGCGCAATATGTAAACAAAAGAAGTTAGATATAAAAGTTGTGCAAAAATGCTTAACTGTCATATCAATGATAATGCAGCAACACCTCCTCACTAATAACAACTGGATGAGAGCTGAGAATAATAATACAGGGGATATAAGTTGGATTTCAGAATAACTACACAAACATCAAATTTAAAAAAAGTGCAGCTTCCCTTAACTTCTATAAATTACATAACATTTTATTGTATAAAGGGTACAATTTTTTCATCCCCTTTATTCTGTTCTCCAATGGTCAGTGCTGGGAATGAGCCACCAGGCAAATAGTATGTAGGGAAAAAGATTAACTACAGTCTGTAATCAATGAAACTACATATAATGGACAATTGCAATTATTAATATTATAATGTAGAAACAAGGAGGTGTAGCTAAAAGGGATTGGCTGACTGTATAATTTGCATCTATAGCTTCAAATGAAGGGAATACAGGAAAAAAATTAAAACCCTAGGAAAAACTTCAGAGTAACCAGATAGTTCATATGGAGCAAACTCTAAAATTACTTAATATTGCCAACACAGGCACTAAATAGAAATAGTGCACTTGCGTAGAGAATGGGAAGAATGCAGTATACATGACAGTAAAAACTAATAAACATGGTCAAAATACTGTCAAAAAGCACCGGCATTTAAGCAGATAAGATCCTGGACTTTTAGGACTTGTAGGAGATGACTCCTCATAAATGTTTGGATCCCTATATACAATACCCTGTACTGACAACATACAGAAATAAAGCCACAGTTCATTCCAATGCAAAAATATGTATGCAAAATAATGGCAGAACTTATTTGCCCTATTATCTCAAGTTTACACTGACAATTAAATGCTGTGTTAATGTCACAGGTTCCTGGCATAACAGACGACAGCAGAACAGATTTCAGATTAGACATCCTGTATTTTAGGTCACTGCTATGCCTCAGTAATAGCATTCACTAACAGACTGGTGGAACATGTTTTATTAACTTATTAGTAACTGTGTGAATGTTATTTTTCATATTTTTTTATAACCTTGGATAATATACACAACAATGAGGGGATAGAGTTTGGTTTCATTTTGAAACATCCCATAATTTTTCACATTTTACACAAAAATATGCCTGCTGTTTTCTAATTAGTAAGTTACTGTACAGACCAAACCCAAAGCCATTCACCAGAATATGATCCTGAATGAGATTCTAAGACATTACAGACATTTGCACTGTTTGCAAAAGAAATGTGAAAGGATTAGAATTAACATCAATCCCGATGAACAAGGCAGCATTATGCCATTATTAAGGTTTTGCAAGTCAAATGATTTCAGTTATAGTACGTTGTATATAATGTTACATACTTATACTACAATCTATATTCTAACATTAGCACATCAATGTTCTTAAGTGAATGTCACTGCCTAAGAAAACTTCATTCTTGAAAGTATAATATTTTTACCACTGGATACAACTGCAAGCATTATTGTAAACCTTACATAAAATACTGTTTTGGTGCTAAAAGAACCCTACAAATGCCAACCACCCAACCCCCTACAGCCAGGCTATAATACTTCAGTGTCTGTTTAGCAAGCTGAACCCAATTGGCCAGCAAAGTAAGTATATGCAGCACAAAGCAGGACAACCAGGGCACAGCCATGACTTACAGCAATGGAAATGAATACATTGGTAACTGCAGACCTCTTCTCCAAAATGGATGGCAAATATAGCTTTAGCAGCTATGCACAATATCTTTGGAAATATTTGCATAATGCCTATTAGAGAAAAGTAGGAAAGGCATGAAGCTTCTAAAAACTGAACCAATGTATTAATATTAAGGGTTGTATTGGGAGATATTAGCATATTGTGAATGAGATGCAAATCAGGTTTTTTGAGTTCAATCGCGGGGATTATACAGGGTTAAATCTCCTGCCACATATATACAATGTTTCTGCCCAGGGGAAAATGGGCTTTTCTGTAGCAAGCTTTTATCTCCAAACTGACAGCAATAAAAGGGTCCAAAATGAAACCATAATGACCTCCAGAAGAAGACAAATACATGCAGACGTGCAACTTGCAGTTTAAGACACAGTTCACGTAAAGCTGTCTGCATGTCAGTCTTTGAATAATAAAGTGTGCATCTAGACTGTTGATACTGGAATGGAAATGCTGTGTGTGTGTGTAATACTATGAATTACAACAAAAGCAGATAAGACCCACACACAGTAGCACATGTTCCCCTCAAAGGACCTTCCACAACCTACTATTTTAGACTTTCTTATAGTCGGTAAAACTGTTGCATTATGATAACAGTACTGTAGTCAATAATGTGTATTGGTATTCTTTATTATGTGAAAAAATGTCATATTTGTAATAACCAACACTCATCAAATTAGTGATATCGGTCCCTACTGTTTACTTCTGGGGCCAATAAACGTGCATTTGACTTGTTGGCTGTACTGGACTACAAATGGCTGCAAAATGCATTATGTTGGCAAAGAAATTTGACTAATCTTCCTTGGGGGATGAGAGCCCCTCCTCATCCTCCAGGAAAAAATGAAACCCTTAAAAAAGTGTATATATTCTGTTGCATAGTGGCAGTTAGGCTTTCTAGCTGACATGTGGCAGCTGCAATATGGCTCCGGTATCTGCTCAGGTATAGCATGAACTAGTATTTAAATTTCTAAAATGGCTTTCTAAACCAATGATCTAAAACATCTGTCAGAAGAAAGATGATACTTACAACCTATATATCCAGCAACTGGATTTGGTATACAGCCGATTCCGGTTAATGGGACCACATCGGGACGCAATGGTTTTGGTCCTAATAACTGGCTGGTCCAATTAAACGAACATGCCCTATGTTACAAAACAGGACGTGCAGGACCTTTATTGTGCGATTTACATGTATAGCGAACGTACAAACAAGAACTACTGTTACTTACGAACTTCGTTCTTTTGAAAAATAAATTTGCAAACAAGTTTTTCGAAACGATTTACAACACAATGCATAGGTACTCAGCATGCAAAGCATAATACTGTAAAAAACAAGTTCTTACTAAATTCCAGTGAACGTTTGAAGAACTTATCCAGTGTAACTTATACAGCTTTAGCTGTGGCGACTTGTGGCTTTTTTTGTAGTAAATGTAAATGTTAGGCAAAGATCTGTAGGTGGCAGTAGAGGGCTGGGAAGAAACTCAGGATTTTTCGAGTAATGATGCCAGAGACGAAGAGTTTCTACACGGATATTACATATTGTACACGGTCTTTGGTCCAATTAAGCGGAATTTCGGTCCAAATAAGCGAATAATATTACAGGTATATAATAGGATTTGTTCCGGTACTTTAGGATTTGCTCTGAATAAGCGGTTGGTCCCATTAACTGGTGGTCCAGTTAACCGTAATTGACTGTATTTGTTTTTTAAATGGAGAGAATTAATTTGAGGACAAAAACCCATTTTCTCCTCTTGCCTAAAACTTATTTGTGCTACTAACACAAACCAGAAACCATACAATGTCAAGTTGAGAATCCACCTAAATTATAGTTAGGTCTGACTAGTGATTTTTTTCAAGGTTTTAATATTTCAGTCACTAATCAGAATAAGGTAGATGTAATTATTACTGTTAGTAATCACTGCCACTGTAACATTATTTTATTTTATTTTTTAAAAAACATGGTAGTTTGCAGTTATAAAATAAACAGCCACGAAGCATTTAATAGAAAGATCAGGCTCATGTGCATGCATTTTGTTAGTAGTTTGCTTTTGGTAACTTGTTCCTTCTATTTCTTAACCTGTATGCAGCATATGCTAATCAATGCGGCCTGAACCACGATGAGCACTTTTGTAGCCAAAATTGAAAGTTTAAATTGAATGCACAATTAATATGTTCATTAACTATATGTAGTTAGATATCAGTTAATGAATGAGTGCGCTGTAATTAATTAACCTGGCTGTAGTGTCATGGAGACGAGCATCATGCCAGCTGCATGTGATTACACAAGGTTTTCTCAAGCAGCAAATCACTTTACAATAATTGTATTTCAAGAGCTAATTATTACACCAAATACTTATTAATACAAAGTGCAGTATCTTACAATGCTGGTTCATTTCAGCCAGGAAAAACGTATTGGCACTGTGTTATTAATGTACATCACTTAACACGTTATCAAGCGGGAACATTTTAGCCTAAATCTACTGCAGCTCTCAGCACCATCAGACAGGATAATGATAATACAGCTGAATAATTCAGAAGCATTATCATGTGCTTTCTCTAATTTACACTCCAATCTCCCTGACTAATCTGGTTCTGCTTGTATGGAAGGAAAGGGGTGGGGTCTGCATTCTGGACTGGAGATCTTTTACTGGTATTCTGCGTATTACATTGCTTATACTCAGGGGAGAATATAAAAAAGCTCTCTAGTGCAATTAAAAAAGGAATACGTAATTACCAAGCAACCGCTGACCTACTTATGAATAGCTGCACATATCTCAGAATGGTTAATCATGCGGAAGAAAGTACAAGTGAGGTCATTAACAGTCTTACTATAGTAGACAGCTCACAAAAATTAGGGCATATTTCATTATGGGATATTTTATTTTGAAGTATGCCCTAATTTTTGTGAGCATTATATACACACGAGCATTTGGATTGCATTTTTAGAACAATGTTACACAATTTTCATTCAAGGAAAATTCACATAGCTTTTTGTAGCTACAGATTTATTTAACCCTAAGGCCATATTTTTTTTTTATTGCTTGTTGACATGACCGCCGACGATCATATTTGAAGAATACAAAAAAAGATCTAATTCTTTTTTGGTATTTCTCAGCTCTGCCGCAGCACCAATGGTTAAAATAAAACATTTTTTTTGTTTGTTTTTTTAAAACAACAAATTTTTTTTTAGCTTTTTCCACCCTCCGGTTGAGGCCAACGATTTTCCTGATTCACTTTAATTTAATTGTAGTTTAAATAAATTTCTTTATTTATTTTTAAATAAAATTTTATTTTTGATTTCTTCCTCCTTCCTTGTATTGATTCCACATAGTCCTCGAGAAATTGAAAAGTGATGAAAGATTTTTTTTTTCCTCCCTCCTCAGTAGATTCTTAATTAGGGACATCCGAGGAACAAGCGATTAAAAAAGTCTGGCCTAAAGGTTTTTATTTTGTGTTACAAGCAGTGTAAAGGATGATCGACATACATCGATCATCCATAACACGAAAGCCACCTAATATTGTGCAAGTCCTTCCATGTCACCAAGACTTGGACCCATCAAAGCATGGACTCGACAAGACCTCTGAAACCAGACATCAAGACGTTAGCATCAGATCTAGCTAGTTAAGAGGTAAGGCCTTTTTTGTATGTCCAGTACATCCCACAGATGTCGATTGGATTAAGATCTAGGAAATTTGTAGGACCAGTCAAACCTTTAAACTGTTTGTCATGTTCATCAATCTCTTCAGAAACAATTCTTGCAGTGTGACGGTGTACATTATCCTTCCACTGCCATTAAAGAATTCTGTTGCCATGAACAGATGTACCTGGGATGACAACAGTGATAGGTAAGTGGTACTTGTCTAAGTAAACACCAAATGAATCTCAACACTCAGGGGTTCACAGCAGAACATTGCTCAGAGCATCACTGGGTCAGTGTTATTCACACCACCTGTCAGTGGTTATAATGTCATGGCTCATCAGAGTATGTGCACACAACAAGCCTAATAACAATGTAATTAAAGGTGGCATTGTGGTGCAGTGGTTAGCACTGCTGCTTCAAGCCAGCTCAGAGACCCCTGGTTTGATTCTGCCATGAAGTCCTGGGTGAAGTTTGGATGTTGTCCCTATGTCACCGTGGGTTCTCTCTGGGTACTCTGGTTTCCTTCAACATTCTAAAGACATGTGTTAGGTTAATTGGTGTCTGTAAAGTGTCTCTAATTTGTGTTTGTGAGTGCATATGCCCTACGATGGATTGGCACCCTGTCTGGGGTTGTCACCATCTAGGCATCAGTTCTCCAATGACCCTGACTTGAAAAAGTGGATTAGAAAATGAATGGATGATGAACAATGTAATTATTACTTTGAGTCATTAAAAAAAACACACACAAAAAAAAAACGCAACATCAGATACTATTTGCATGGTGGATCATTTTCAGCACTGTAGTGACACTGGTGTGGTGTTTTATTGTGTGTTTTATTGGTGAGACTGGATCAAACAGCAGTGCTGCTAAAATTTTAAACACCCCAGTGTCACTGCTGGACTGAAATTAGTCCTCCAACCAAAAATATCTAATCACTAGCACCCAGAATGCAGCATCCTGTGAGCATTGATGAAGGATTAGAAAATGATTAACAGAGTGCACAGTGAGTGAACCAGTCCAATCATACCAGCCCAACACACACTAACAGTGCTGAGAACAATCCACTACCCAAATAGTGCCTAATATGCCAGGGGTCCTGATCATTAGACCATTTACAGAGTAAATGGAACTGAAAGTATGTAGAGAAACAGAAAGATTATAGTCTGAAATTCTAGAACTACAAATTAGAAAGAGGGGGGAGAAAGAGAGCTTTCAATACACATATCTCAAATAATAATTTTGTAAGTGCTGGGGTATCTGCTTACCTCACACGTGCATGTGACCCGCCGTGGGTGTGGCGCCTCCTGCTGGAGCTGATACACTATAACAAGGACGTAAATCGCAACATCAAGCACGGGCACATTTATCACAAATATGTAAGAAGACGATAAGTACTAAGTACAGCACACATTTTATGAGACTGGGAAATGTGTCATTGTGTGCACTGTAATTCTTTTAGTTGTATCTTTTTGGACAGGACGTGTTAGTACACGTTGAAGCTCAAGCATTTCGGCTTGATTCAAAGTATCATTTAAAATCAAATAAGGACTACACTAAAGAAAAGCAATGCATAGACACAACCATTATTTTTTCTTCTTTTGGCTGAAAGTGCTCATTGGCCAATATTTCAGGGCATCCCTGGCTTCAAGATATACATGCCTTTTCAAATGAATGGTATTTGTTAAGTGTTTAGTCTTTCAAAACAATCTGTCCATCACATCACTAATTCCAATCTATTGCTATACAGCACCATGCAATAGCCTTAAGTGTCCATTAGATCAGATATACAGTTGTTGCATCAATGGTACAGCGGCCAATTAAAATACAACCCAATACCACAGGAAACGTGTGTGCATACAATCAAAAATACAGCACCAATAGGCTACACTAAGTATTTTGTGTGACCTTCCCTTACATTTGAGATATAAGAGCATTTGGCAGCTTCACCTGGATGCCAAGTTGACCCTTCTACAGGCCAAAGAAGCTTGATCAGAAATTGTCTTTTTGTAAGGGTAGCAGGCAAGAAACCGTTTTTTGGGAATGGGAACAGAGTGAAAAGTGTAAGATATGCTCAGAACTGTTGGAATGAAGACAAGTGGAAAAGGTTATTATGAAGTGACAGATTCAAGTCAGATATTTTGGGGTCCAATTGTCGAAAATTTGTTATATATGACCATTATACCATTGTTACAACAATCAATCTAATGGTGGCCTAAGACTATTGGACAGTACTGTATACCTGTAATAGATTCCCACTTTCAAACATCAATATCAATACAAGGAATAAACAAAATTCCCCTAAACCACACAACAAATTATCACAACCTGTGAAAATGTGATTTTACTTACAGTACGACTTCCATACTGGTGGTCTGTATTCATCATTATCTGTCAAAGAGACAAGGTGAGAGAAGGGCTCATTTAGATGATTCACAAAACCAAACACTATGTTTTAGTAGCCAACAAAGTAAAGGTTGCTGTACACAGCACAAAAGATTCTTTTTTTTTTAAGTATGGTTTCACTCGTACAATTTATCCTAAAAATGTACACATTAGATGAAACTATATTCTGGTTGAGCACAGACAACTGATTCCATAAGCAACATCAGATTTACCATTACCATGTACATTGCTTAAGAAAGGGCGCCCTCTAGGGGAGTCCGTAGAGTAAGCATGCTTCATTTCTAAATTGTAGCGTACCAAGAAAAGCCTAAGAACTAAGAATACACTGGTCAACAAATTTTCAAAAGTTGTTTGTTTCTGAAATGAAATGAGTCATTCCCTAATGATTTTTATGTG
>JAVSBV010055997.1:0-10741 GCA_033117975.1 Parotocinclus spilosoma
TGTGTTCGCTGTTTGTGAAAGTTTCATTCTAGACTGAATTCATTCAAACCCTACGATGTTACCCAAACGTTCTGCAAATTCTACCGCTAAAATAGTGTAGAAATACTTCACTTCACTTTTACTTCAGAAAACATAGTAAATGTAGAGAAACATTCTACAAACAAAGTATGTAGAGAACTGTAGAACTACCATGTGCATCTATATGATGAGTGGAACGGATAAATGGACCATGTGTGTAGAAACAAGGAGGTGTACCTAATAAAGTGTGAGATACAGTCTTAATCGGTAGAGTTAGCAGACTGGGTCCAGTATCGTTCAGTTTAGGCATGTATTGGTCTGATATGTTGTCAGCTGTTGCCAGCCATGATAAAATTCAGCATTTAGACTCTCAGATGCCCACAGTGGCAACACTGGTGCAGGAGTTGCTTTTTTACAATCATTCCATGGTGGTATGTGGCAAGTGTGGCCAGACCTCATCCATCTCTCATTATTATTATTATTATTAGTAGTAGTAGTAGTAGTAGTAGTAGTAGTAGTAGATATCACAAATCATATACTACTTTATTGTAACGTCAGTCAGTAGTGTTCTGACATACTTAACATACTTTATCTAAGTCAGCGATTGGCGAGTTGTGCATGTGGGAACTTTTTTTGTTTTCAGTTCATGTGGATGTGGAAGTTTGTGCATTCCTCTGAAATCCTTGTTGAGCTCCTGCCTGGAAATCTCAATTTCTCTCTCGGATCCCTTCTCCTCCTTTGCACATCCTTCAGCAGGTGACTTATTGAGCGGCTCAGTATTCTTATTTAGCTCAGTTTTGTTCCTAAGCTCTTACCAAACACATTAACACTAATCATCAGAAGTTTAGTTACCAACCCAGACCAGAAGTTCTTTAGCAAAAAACATAATGCAAAGCACATTGAAATATATTAAAAACAACAGGAAAATGAAATAAAGTGAAACAGAGCAGCTCCTTATGAGCAGAGCAGCTGGAGCTCTTTCATGCAGTGGCAGAAGCATGCAAACATTTATTATCAGTTATGAGTTGATTCTGAATAAAGACGCCGTGTTCTGGTGTGAGAAACACGATGCTCTAACCCCCCTCCTACCCGGCATACACACACAGTTTGTGCTTCTATCACAAATGGTGACTTTCTCTTATTAGAATTTTACTGTAGCTAAAATAACACCCAACGGTGACCTTTCTTTTCTGAAAGAAATTCCTGAAAGAAATGTTCAGTTCCTCCTCCAGCGTTTGTTCTGCTTTTCTCCAATAGTTAAAAGCCTCAGTTTTTTAAAAATGCTCGTTTGTTTATAAGGATACTTGTCTTTACTTCTTTATTCATCAGGTATTCATATAGCTGTAAGGACCTTTAACCCTCATAAAGCGTATCATACACACACACCATTTATTAAATTAAGCTGCATCAATGACTAGAGCCCTCTAAATGAACAGGAGACAATATCAGAGGTGTTTATCTTTATAAAAACATTTCGGTGGTTTAATTGGGACCGGTTAAGGTACTGGACTGGTCCTGATGATCCAGGATTCAAAGTTGGGCCCTTAAGCCGCTATTTCTTGAATTGTAAGACTGTATTAGTTGCAAGTCGCTCTGGATAAGAACGTCTGCTACATACTGTAAATGGAAATGTTTTATCAGTTATCAGCAAGCTCTGTTTTTTTCTTCATTAGGTCTCAATCTCCTTTGATTCTTTTTACACACACACACTTGCATCATGTACAGTATTAATGTATTATGTATTAATATATTAATTTGTGAGGGTCTTCCACTGTATAGCATTTAAACCCAAAACCTCTTTAGTGACCTAAGTAAATCAGAATTCCCATCTTCCAGGGTTTTTTATTTATTTATTATTAATGCTTTTATTAATAAAGCATTAATAAAAAAATAGTTTTTATTAAAAATGTTTTGAACTCTTTATTTATTGCTATCATGAGGCTTTATTAAGCATACACGCACTACACAGAACTTACTTCATTAGCCTCGATAGTATTTTTATCTTTGTTTTTCCTCCCCCTTCTGCACTACCTGCCTCTACTATACTTCTCTACACACACGAGTTTGTCTTTCTATCATGGTGGGAACTTTCCACTGAGTATGCTTATTATTACTATAGTTATGCTCAGACCGTAACCGTAGTAACATAAAGCAAGTATTTTGGTTCTTGTGGCAAAAGACAAGTGCCGTTTTTGTAAAACCATTGTGAAAATCCTTTGGTCCTCACTGTTAAATATAAACGTGACCCCACCTCCCGACACAAACACACACAGTCACTACACACCACCTCATCACTACACACCACCTCATCACTACACATCTCCTCATCACTACACACCACCAAGTGCAAGTTACTTCATCACCCTCAACTCTATTTCTGTCTTTCTATGATTGAGACCCTCCTGCTTATTCTCCAAGGGCAAACATCATACCTACTGGTGCTTCACTTCTTCTCTTCACACACACACACACACACACACACACAGTTTGCCAGACCAGCTCTCACTAATAAAAGTCTTGAGATTTGCAGTTGTCAGCTGCGGAGCCAAAGTAAATGTAATCGTTTCTCTTTCATTCCAGCACAGAGAAAGTGGACATGCAGAAACTGTCCCCGTATCAAAAGCAAACGTATTCAGCCTCACAGGCTGGTCGTCAAATCCTGCTCTGTTCTTTTTTTAAGTTTCATTTTTTTGTGCTAATATTTTTGTGCTAATAATGATGATGTCAGTGGTCAGGAACTACAAAGGTGCATAACAAAATACCACAGTACTGACTGCTGTCTCACTGGGAAATAGCGTGTACTCCCAACAACTCTGATCGTTCGGTAGGAGTTTGACAGGGTCATGACTCACTGTATGATAAAACCTCTCTTAAGGTTTGCTGCTTCTGTTTCCTGTACATGATTAAGCCTACATTTATTCTTACAGTAAATGCTGGACTGAAAAACAGCACGTCACTGCATGAGTACATTAAAAATGAGCATTTTTTTCTATAAAAGGGATTGATATTTAGCTTGTATTAAGAGCTGGCATTATCGTTCTTGCGTCAGGACTTTTCTGTTTAATATTTGTTATGGGAAATGTAGTGCTTGTAGTGAATTTCTGTGGTTTGTCCAAAGTTTACTGTTCACCAACGTGATTTAAGTGGGGCACAGCAACAATATGGGTCCCAATTTAAATGGGTTCGAGGATGCCCCTGGTGGGAACCAGTCACATTGATTTGCAGATGTTATTACTATGATTAATAATCATAAGCACACATACGGTTGGCGACTCGTCCCCTTCATAAGAACCTGGCACACACCTACTACAGACATGAATGCTTTCTCAGTGATACATGTGACCATCTTGTATACAGACCCTCAAGAGAATTTTACATTTTGGTCGCCTAAAACATCCAAAAGTCAGAGTTTTCAAAACAGTGTCAGAGCCAAAACTCATAAATCCACTAGTGTGGCTTTTTAATATTGGGCTTGTGTTTTTTCTTTTTGTAGTTTGTGTTTTTCACTACTGGCCATGTGTGTGCCAGCGCAATGAATGTGCTACACGGATGCTGAGAGATTTAGAAGCTGTTCTAGAAAAACCTGGAAACGAGGAGAAGATGGATGGCTTCTGGCAAAGTATGTCTACAAATATTCCTGCTCTGAAAGATTTCAATGAAGCACCCAAATAAACACCTACACAAGGGCACGAGCAAGTAACGCACACAGAGACTCACAATACAGCAAGCATGGTTTACCGTCATATTAATATTTAAATGTATGATCAGTATTAATACACACGTTCCTAACAAGACCGCTTCATTGTGTTCAGCTAAAAGACTTCACTCCATTTATTAGAAGCTTGTTACCTCCGCTACTGATCACATTTTTGGAAGACTCTGAGCTGTTATCAATACTGTTATCAGAATTTGAGGACAAACCTTTTCTCTGTCTTATAACCGTTGCCAGTGATGGTGTGCTCACATGGAGTATTCTTGCTGATGATTCAGAGGTTACCACGTTACCAGATTTGTGGATCATGTCTGTATGTTACAGGGTTCATATGCTATATGACTGTGGAAATGAACACACATGCTGCACAAATCCTTCTGTTTCTGATGCTTAGAGTTATGATGTCAGCATTGCTAGCTGCTTATGTTTGGTTTTTGGTTAAAGATGAGATGGTTATCTTTTAATGACGTTTTTACTAACATTATCTACAAAATGGAAAAAACCTTTATAAACAAATGAAAATGAAATGAGCACACCACTGCACATGCTCTTAACCTGCAGCTCAGTTGAATCACACAATACATTTTTATAATTTTAGAGCCGTTCTTCGGGCCCGGCTCTCCTTTGGGTCATTTCCATGCAGAATGTCCCGGGGTCAGTATCGTGATGAAGTGATGCTGAAGCTAAAGCATAAGTGGTGAGTCACTGATTACTGAAACAGAGAAAGTGGTCCTCAGTCTTATACACACACAGGCTGGACTGTCCTGTACTCTCCTGCACCCATAAGAAACCTCACAGAGACCAACAATCCGTACGAGGATCTCCTTTTAAATTACCAGTATTTGTATTTCCAATAACTGATTTTGAGGGTCAGAGCAAATGGTACTCTTAGGATATTGGAGTCTCTGAGCAGGGGTTGCTAAAGTCAATGGTCTGTTTCTGCACTCAAAAATTATACAAGCATCGAGAGCAATGTGGAATGGCATCAGGAGTGGCACTGATGTGACTCATGATCTGCGTAAAAGGACTGGGAATACCAGGACTGGAAATACGCTATCCATTAGTTCACTCCTTCATCCATCCGTCCAGCCAGCCTTAATCCCAAAGTGGGTCCTCAAGCAGAAGTGAGGAAATGATCTACTCTGTTCAACGCCACAGTGTCTGGACTGTAAAGAGCAAACCTGACGTTTCCTTAACCACATCCTGTTAAAAATCTAAAGAATCTGGCCTGCCTTTGCACTGATAAACCATGCACCTTCAGATTAATTCTGCCATATTGATTGTATTTTTAGCAGGCACGCAATCAGTTGGATTGGTACTCCAGAAGAAATGCAGTGAGAAGCAGCACTCTGAAAACTCCCCCCAATACACGAGGCGACATCTGCCCGTAAAATCATGGAGACTGAACAGAGACTAAAATGACCAGAGCACTGCTGAGTTGGGTGAAAAACAGCAGGTAATTTCGCCTGTAATTTGTCCTAGGGGAAGAGAAAAAAGTAACAACATGACATATCTGGATGGAAATAAAGTCAGCGAGTAGCTCCTGTAAAAAAAAGGAAATTACTTCAGAAGTCCATATGAGCACATAATCCAGTCCCCAAAATTGATTATTTTCTCATTAATGGTTCAAAGGCTAAATAAATAGCAGTAAACAGCAAAGTGTCAGCCGTTTAACTGAACCATGCCTCAGTAGAAAAAACGGAATTAGATTACTTTCTAAATGCCCTGGGACTGTGACAGCGTAGCAGTTAAGGTACCGGACTATGGACTATAGCATCCAGGACGCAAATCACAGATCTGCCAAGCAGCCATATTGGGTGCCTGAGCAAGGCCCTAATCCCAAAAAACCCTTTAACACTCAGCTAATATGCTCACTATGGATATAAGTTTGCTTGACATCTGAGCCGGATTTCTGTTTACAAATTATTTCCCCATGCATAGTGTGGAATTTGTCCTTATATGCATATTTGGCTTCTACACTGATAGGACTGTTAAAAGTAATATATAAAAACAATTGAAAATTAAATTTAGTAATCATTGAGGGCCTTATCCTGATCAGAGTCATCACAATTTAGACAGAAAACCTCAACAGGGTGTTAGTCAATCAGACAGGACCAGCCAGTCATTCAGTCACTCACGTGGCTCACAAATGACAGTGAGAACATGCTAAACTTCCCTTAAAACATAGGCAATGATTTCCCCCATGATGGTCTATTGCACGCAAAAAAAGTTTATATATATATATATAATCTGAGAGTCTGAAAGAGCTAACAGATTTATTTCTGAGTGATACGACTCCAAGAATCGAATATCATTTTCTGTAATTACATCTTTACCCGGGACAAAAATCTGCAGCATCCTTCACATCAGACTTCTTAAATGTTGACTAAAAATGCAGAAGGTACCCAAGCAGACAGACATTTATGGTGTTTGGCGGTGCTCAGTTTTCACTCGCTGTCTCGTCCGATTGTTTTAAAAACGCTCTCTGTTCTTTAATAATGTCACTGTCTGCGAATGAAGTTAAAATGTTGGCTTTCCTATCCTTGATCGCTGCCAGGTCCACCCTGACGGGCTCGTCTGTGTGCCAACCCGCCCTACCCCAAATGAAATCTTACCCTGCCTCTTTTTTTCAGTAGTCACCTCTCCTGGTTTCTTGGTCAGGCTTTGCTTTTTTTGTTTACAGCCTTGTCACCAGATTATCGTGTCTCTCTTCCTCTAACTAATACATATTTATTTTCTTAATCCCTGTTGTTTCATTTTGAAGACTGCATGTAGTCTTAAAGAATCAGTCTCTTGTTCTTGCCATCCTTCCTCCCCTCGTTCCATTATTTCAACTCTTCTCTCGTCCTCCTGGTTAAATTATGAACAAGGGATTCTGACCTTTGCTTCACATCTTTGCATCAGTTTGATCTGAACGTTACAGACCTGCAGCTCTCATAAGTGTATTTAAAGATATTTATGTAAAATGTAAAACCTCATCACTGTATGGTTTCTCTAGCTCAAAATCGTTTAATCTGGAGGCTGGTTCTCAACGAATTCATCTCTCTGCCTCTTACGGTGTTGACAGTAGTGACATGTTCTGGGCTCCAGAGCTTACAAAGCAGCGAGAGCGAGCAAACAGTGGCAGTATTGTGAGAAAGATAAAGCGGAGGAGAAAAAGGAAAGAGGAAATAAACTGCACATTTGCTCTGGTGGCAACTACTCCACACAGTACAAGCTTACGAAAAAGTACACATGATTCTATAAATGAGATAAGTTGGAACGTTACCCAAACTATGTCAAACAAAATGTGTGCATTAAATTGTGCACAAACATGTCATTATAAGGTCTGATCCTTGCAAAGATTCTGTGATTTTCATTTATAAAAATAAAAAACATCACAGGTGCTCAACTTTTACCTAAAAATGCGTTTTATTTGTTATAGAAATGCGCGTTTTTGTAAGTAGCATTTTTTAATCAAGTAATTAATGAGACGTTTGAAATTGAAAGTCTTTTTCTTACACTGGCTATCACACAGTAGTTTTATTCGATATAAGATAAAGTATTTTAGGTTAATTTAGGAAACTGTGCAGAAACATGTAGTTCTGTACTTATCGCTGTTAAATAAGGACTTTTTAAGTCAGAAACTATAGGTGTTTTTGCCTTAAACTGTACTATTGATTAAACATTTCAGATCTGTTTTTTCAGTTTGCATTTATACTGTCCGTGGGAACCCTGTGTGATGTTAACTGTCTCAGCCCATTTGTCTATGTTTTCTTTCTTTTATGAGTGTGAAGATCTGTTTTTATACAAGTGGATTTAAACTCTGATCTCAGAGTTACTAAGCACCGACAAAAATATGTGATGTAGGAGCTGAAAAAATTCAATAAGGATAAAATGTGCAGTCAATAAAAGTTAATTATACTACAGCCTGCTCTGAAAGTCTCTTACCTTCAGCATGTCAGGATTTCTACTCTACCCCAGCAGAAACTGTGATTAGATTAGACCTCGCTAAGCATGTTTGACCTTTTTAAACATCCTCTCTTTCCTTATCAGTAAAAGTAAACAGTAATCACTTCCACACTAAATGATACGACTGCATGCACTTTCAATGGCACAGAAATGCCAACAAGTGCAGGGTCATGATACGAGTATCAAGGTGTACAAGCTGTTGTATTTAGAGTACATTTATTTTCCTTGGCTTTTTTTAAACTCAAAACAAAAAAATGAAAAAGTTTAACATTTATAAATAACTCCAGAATTCATGCCACCCTTGGTAAAAAAAAAAAATCATATAATCATTAGCTCAAATGATCAAATATTTTCCCATACAATAAAGTTACCGTTGGTCTTAAAATGCGAGCGAGTGCATTTTAAGCTGTTTAAAGCATTCTCAAGCCGTCTGTGATATGGATCTAAGGCTTTGGATTAGCACTGGCAGATCAGACCAGTAGACGCTGGTACAAGAGCAATTATCACGTGGTCTGCTGTCCAGCTACAGATGCCAGTTATATCAGAGCCATCGGTACGTGCAGACTTCAAACAACAGGCTAATGGTGCAAAGGAGAAACGCAGATGTTCCAGCCTGAGATCCGTCACGTACCTGACACTCAGGTTCGTGAACAGGAGAGAGAAAGAACATGAGAGAGTCTTACTGAAGGCATTTACCTCATGTGTTGTTATTTATAGCCCTGTCAAAACGGAGTACAGATATCAGTAAATCACCGGCACATTACGCTGCTCGTGCAGTGCCAACAAGAACCTAAAGCGGGCCTGGTGCAGTGGGAATGAGAAGCTAACGTACACCTGGTGCAGAGACATCAAGAGGCTCACGCCTGATGCAGAGACAACATGAAACAAACATACGTCTGGTGCCGTGTACATTCGAGAACAACAAATGCCTGGCGAAGCAGCGCTACAAGACTAACACACACCAGATGCACAGCCAATATGAGACTGATACACATCTGCTGCAGTGGCAATACAAGACTAACGCATATCTGGTCCAGGGGCAACATGAGACTAACACACATCTGGTGAAGTAGCAAAATGAGCCCAACATAGTAGTGATTTGCCATGTCTGAGGTAAAGGAGGATGGATGGACGATCACCCCCCAAACCCCCCAGTGCTATGATGGATTGGGCTCTTATTCAGGGTACATGTTTGCCTGAACTCTTGCCTCTTACCACAATACTGGCCAAATTGGAAAAAGAAAGCAACCGCATTAGCTATCAAGCATTGGTACTCTCACACCTGGTCATGTAAAGGTTTGTGTAAGGAATTTGATGTCTAAACATTGTTTTAAGTAAGGACGGTACCTGAAGTACTGTGGAAAAGTCTCAGAAATTGTATATTTTTACAGTTTATATTCTGCATATTCTTTAAGTTTTATTGGTCATTTAGTGCTACAATTACAGACTGTAGTTAATATTTTTCTCTACATATTTTTTACTCTGTTCTGTAATGGTCAGGACCCCCTTCAGGACAAGCACATATCAGGAACTATTTCAGTGATGGATCTTTCTCAGTACTGCATTGACACTGATATGGTGACGGTGGTGTGTTAGTGTGTTAACTCACTATATCAATAATGCTAAAACTCACTTTTCTTGTGCACTTAAGGCTTGTGAAACGTCTGTATGTTACCTTATATTGAGATCCAAACCAGCCCTCTTGTTTTGGCCTGTGGCATTTTGGCATGAATCAATCCATCTGCTTGTGTTGGCTAACCTGAGCACCTTTAGTCCCCAAAAGGCTTCCCTATAGCAAAATGGTAGCTTTTAAAGCATTTCTTTTTTTTTTTTTTTTTAAACGGAGCGAAATAAAACTCCAGTATTTAATAAGTGAAAGGCATGCACAAGTCCCCATGGCCTTGTCAAACAATACTGTGTTTATTTAACATACTTCTGCCTCCAGTCTCTGGTCAATGTTGACTGACCTTGAATAAAGAACCTTTCATGTTATAAAACATATTCAACATTTTGGGTTCCCATGGTGTGACTGACACCAAAGCATCACAAATGAGAACTGGAGAAACGAGAGGCCTGCTGGAAGCAAGACAATATGTCAACATAGCAGAAATGTTTGAGCTGCTTTTTTTTAGTTCTCATTACAGCTCATAAAGCTTCATTTCTTTCTCTGTTTAGGTCATGGAAAGGAAGGGAATTCAGAACAGTGAAACCTAAAATGAAACAAAGATTGCGAAAAGACAATAAGAGTAATTGCAACAATCTTGACCATGTCGTTTCATTTAAAAGAAATAGTTCTCATTAAGACCTAATAGCACACTATAAATAGAAAGACTTTTGTCAGGCAAAACAATCTGTGCCGCTGGCTCAAATGAACGTGCATCAATATTTCGGACCGCAAAGTGATGATGGATGGCTAGAGCTGTTATGATTCATTTACACATAACAGGTGCCAAACTGCGATGCTTAAATCTTAGATTCCCCAAGAAGCCATTTCATGGAATGGGTCAGTTTCAGCTACTACATTTTTAAGAAAAATATTGGGTAATGTTATACATCTGTCTTCCATCTGAAGCATTTCATTCCATAAGCAGAAGGGAATTTTAATAATGTACTAATGCTCACATTACGGATGGAAACGACAGGGCCTGTTCAGTGTGAAAGCAACACTGTGGGAGTGACACATGAGCAAAAGCTGCCATGTTCAAACTGATCCAGAGGCTTAAGGAAACACACCAGTGGTTTTCAGTGGAATCTCCGCCTACTGTATCTGTAATGTAATGTTTTTTTTAAAAATGAGAATTTCCATGTAGTGATAGGATATTTAAAACATGATAGCGGGCAAGTAACTTATAATGGACGTCTAAGAGCACCTATTGGGATGTTCAGTGCCATGTATTCTTGGGGGGCGGGATTTGTGGATATATGCGACCAACATAGCCATATGATAAAGGTCTAAATTTCTTAATTTTATTTATTTGGCTTTTTTTAACGTCGCTATCGGCATCAGTGGCCATGTAAGCGACACACACAAGGTTATCTCAACACCAGTCATATATATAT
>JAVSBV010056008.1:0-10741 GCA_033117975.1 Parotocinclus spilosoma
AGTACCCGGAGTAAACCCACGCAGACATGGGGAGGACATGCAGACTCCACACAGAAAGAACCCAGGCCGCTCCACCCAAGGATTGAACCCGAGACCTTCTTGCTGTGAGGCAGCGGTGCTACCCACCCTTAATTAAATATTCCCTATTTTTTGTGAACAGTGTATTTAAAATATATGCTTTCTGATAAAAAGTATAGAGTCTAGAAGAAGAAAAAGCTCACAATGAACAATTTTTTCCTTTCTCCAAATGTATGCAGTCAGTGAAGTTTTACTTTGTTTTACTCATTTTTGTTTAACTGGAGCTAAGTCGAATGTAGGCAAACATGAAGAAGGCTTAGATATACGATCTTGTCTGCTTGGGAAAAAGAGAACCAAACATGGCATGGCAGGTTGGCTACTGAATACACAACTATAGATTTTGATCATTAGAAGGTGCTTCTTCAGAGAAGCATGAACGCAGTCAGCAAATATTTTCAAACTGCACATAATTTAATAAGCAAACATGCTTGGAGAACTTGAGCTAGCTGCCCTATTTTTATGCAGGATCTAACAGAGACTTGTCGGTACATTTTCACCACAGTTCTCAAGTCCACAGTTAAACATCTCTGTTTAAAAATACAAACAACATGCACCAGATCTGCTTTATTTTGACATCCCATAGGAAGCATAAGTAAATGTTTTTACTCAGACCTCCTATCATTTCTCAAGTTCACCCTGTTTTTAGTGTCTGGGTCACATGATTTGGTTCTAGCAATCTGAGATCAGTTAGTCATCCTGACCAGAATCCAACATGGCTGCCTTTGGTGCAGGACATGCTGAGCATGTGGTAAATACATCTAACACGATCCTATTTCTTTTCAGTAAAATGGTTACCTAAAATGTTTATGCTGGTTGATAACATTGTCTTTACACTCAGAAGAAAAAAAATGATGAATGAGAATTGTTTAGAATTCTGTTTACGTTGTTTAATACATCCTAAAGTGTGTGCATCCTCTGCCTGTTTAAAGGTTGAAAACATTGTTTTTTAAACTTCTTATTCTTCTATCTGTGGGATAGTTGAATGTTGCCAATACTTACCTAATATGCCTCCTGTTTTATCACAGGTACTAACATGTGCCCCTTCCATGTACTGTCTGGGTGTGGATTATACTTTTACTGTCAGCATTGAAACCAATGGTGCTCCATCAATACGGTAGGAAATGCATTGTTGCTAAAGCCATCCATTTTCATTGTATGTTACACTTTAATGTGCTCAGTCACTTAAAAACAATGTAGTTTTTTTTACTGAAACAGTAACATGTGAAGCTAAGGGAACTGTGTATGACAGGATGTCATTCAGACACTCAACACTTTTGTTGTTGTTAAGATTGAATGGTTACATGAAGGAAATTAATTGGATTCAATAGGTTAAATGGCTTGAATGCTGGCCTTTATGTTTAAATGGATGTTGAGTATAGAATACTATCATAATACTATCTGTGTATATAAAGAGAGTGTATATATTACACATGACTTTGGAGTTTGGCTTTTGTTTATTAAACAAACTGGAACTATTCCAAATGCACAGCAAGACAAAGAATTAGGTATGTTTAAAATACCTTACACACGTCACTTGTTATAATTCCACCATAAAGGTGATTTGTCACTTTATTTTGTTATGATCGGTAAGAAGTTGCAGTTTTGTGTGAATGAAATGAAACAATATTAATTTACTGTAGCTATTAAACTGACTCGTAAACACAAGACATTCCAGCATATACATCTTAATGTGCATTGTCTTATACTCTTATTAATTTATTCTATATCATACACATAGAATATAGGTAGTTTCTACTTGCCACTGTTGCCCTAGGCTTGTTAAATTTAGAATTGGCTTGATAGGATAAAATAATGTTTTACAATCATGCTCCATTGTAAAAAAGCGCTATATAAATAAATCTGACTTGACTTTCCTAATGCTACATAATTTGTGAACTGAGTCCCACCTGAATTCTGTTTTAAAGTTAGGCTTAACTTTTTAACAATAAATTAGCAGTTGACTTTCCTCTTTTTCTATCAGGAATACTTATATTTTAATATTTTTCTTCCCCTAAATTTAGGCATTTTTCATGCCTACTGTAACTACTATTTAGGGTTCTCCTGAAATAAAAAAGAAAAATAATGAAATTGGGAAACTGGAAATTGGAATTTTTATTTTCTTTTGGCTGGCGTACACGTGTTCCAGTAAAATGTTGCTGTGCCCCACTAAATTGGTGTTGGAAAAAGGTCATATAACCATATAACCCACTAAAAGTACATATTATAGCTAAAGGTAATAGAACAGGCAACAGTTACTTTAAATAAAACTTTTGAAATTAAGTATCAATTTTGTTTCTTATCATAATAGATTAAAATGAGTTCATCCACATTAATGGGTACAGCTGCACCCCTCTAAATTGTGTGCACCCACTACAACAGGTAAGCAAGAAATGATGCTTACTATGCTGCAATTATTTATATATATTTGTATACAGAAACCATGCCACATGCTACAAGTCTTTAACTGCTCACCCAGGGTCTATGTATTGTTAAAAGCTTGAAGTGATTTGGTTACGATGCTATGTTTTAACTGAAAAAGAGCACAGACTAAATTAAAATCCCACAACCTCTGACAAACACATAACAAGAGCATCTTATTATCCCTTAAGTAATAAAAGAGAAGAAAGGCCAGAGCGCCAAAGCAACCCACAGGTCTCGAGGGCTGACTGGAACTGTATAATTAGTCACAAATCTGAGTTTAAGGCATAATTCAGGATTAACAGCCGAAGCTCAGCGAATGGGATAGCAGGACACTATAGGACTGTTAGCCAAAAACACAAATATAGCTGTGACAAGTAGGAAGTCAATAGATTTTTATTTTCTGTTAAGTGCAGACTTAAGCTTGTCAGGCTGCAACCTGTCTCCGTAGCAATAATGAATTTCCCCTGATGCGGCGGCAAAGAACTTCTTGTTCTCTGGCACCAAACAGAGCATGCAGTGTTGTCACCCTCCTCATGCCCCTAGCATGCGCTATCCATCGCACTGATTTATCTGCCTGTTAATGGCCGTCTCCAGGAACAGACTGCAGCGGTGTCGCAGCCAGCCAAGACACAGTCTGCCTTCAGATAAAGGCGAGGGTGAGAAAAGGCTTTTGGAACGTTCTGTCGTTGCTGAGGGAGCATGAACAGAAAGGTAACGGCAGCGCAGGGTGACGAAAAGGACAAGCTACTTTTGAATATGCAAAGCTGACGGGGCTGCTGCGAGCCACTGTGACTTAGTGTTCCTCCTGCTACCTCTTCCCTTTTCTGACCCATGTAAAAGGAGTGAGTCCAACCAGAATCCAAGAGCAAGGCCCATTCATAAAGAAGGGGTCCAGGGAAGCAACCTTGATCGGACTTATTTTTAAACTTTGATATCCTTCTTACAGCATACAAGTCTCTATACGCAGAACAAAGCAAATCTGAAGTATACACTCAGTGGCCACTTTATTAGGTACGCAGGTTGAACTCCTCGTTAACTCACATATCTAATCAGCCCAACCACATGGCAGCAATTCAAAGCATGTAGACACAGTCAAGACAACCTGCTGAACTTATGATTTAAGTAACTCTGAACAGGACATGGTTGTTGGTGCTAGACGGGCTGGGCTGTGCATTTTAGAAACTGCTGATATACTGGGATTTTCAGGCACAGCCATATCTAGGGTTTATAGATAATAGTCCAAAAAATGTGAGGGATCTTTTCCACTCTTTTCCTAACATAATTTTGTCCCTTTACCATCAATGGAGCATTGTTTAAATGCCACAGCCAGTCTGAGTACTTTTTTAATCCCAGTTCCCAAAAGTAAGAAAACTGGTATTTGGCACTTGACACTTCACTTTCAACAGCTCAGTTCCAGTCAAAGTCTGTCAATATAAGGGTGACTATATTTTTTTTTGTTTAGCAATAACTCACCGTAACAGGATTTAGCCTATTTGACAAGTAGTATTTGCACCACCACTGCAGCTACAAAAACTACCGGCGGTGCACTTAAGCCAAAGCAGAGATAACAAAGGTAAAATATTACTCCAGTAAAAGTTGCCCCTTTAGAACTGTAAAAAGTAAAAGTACAAACATATTTGCCTTCATAGGTACTTAAGTATCAAAAGTAAACGTACCACGATTTATGTCTCTAATGTCCTATTGTCAGTTTTATAACGACTCTTGCTTAATCAACTAATTTTAGATGAACAGACTGTAGTGTCACTTTTGGTTCACGAATCCTTTAACAAAATGAAGTTAATTTGACCAACAGGTCATAAGTTCAATACAAAGTGTGTACTATACCCTGATTGTTATGCTTGCGTGTCACTTATTTCCTTTTTATGTTACTTTAAGAGAACAAAATGGGCAAAAAATTAATTTAGTGGAGATATTTGACATGGAAAAGTATCTGAATTACCGTAAAAGGTCACATATACATTTCCAATATTGAAGCACCATTTGCATGCAAACAATAATCACAAGACTGCAAAAAAATCTTGGAAAGATTTTGGAAATAATTTAATCACCAGAGGAATTGGATTACAGGACACCCCAGTCAGTAATTTGATTATTATATAAGTACCAAAAGAAACAATCAACAATTGTTTTAAACAATCAAGTGGAATGGAAGCAAAATAATTTCAAGCTTTTCAAGATGACTCTGTTTTCCCTTTAAAATTTTTACCCTCAGGCTTGGACATTTTATCCAATTGAACAATTAAATTCTGCTACAGATGCCACTGATGTAAGTTAAATGCTTGACATTAACATTTACATTGCCACACTAATGCTTTGTACATATTTTAATACCTGGATGGTTGAAGCCTATTTTTTTGCAACTGCCACAAAGTGGCACAAAGTGGCTCATTTTTCTCTTAGACTAGTGGTTCACATATTTAACTTTTTATTTTCAATTAAAAACCCCAACACCAGCATATGACACCCGGGTGTTTGAATTGCTGTTGCATCACAGCTCGAGCAGCTATAGTTCGATCCCGACCTAACCCCAACACCAGGGCGTGGCACCAGGGCGTGGCAATACGCAGTGCAGTAATGGAATTGCAGTTGTAATCCCACATTGCACGGAATACATAGTAATAGTAACGGAATTACATACAAATTACATACCAATTCTTAAGTTTTCCTTTTAGTTATTGACCCTTCTTACCCTTTTTATTTTGCTACCCTCTATTATTGTGAAATACGCACCGTCATGTTAAGATGTGAAATGTAAAAATGTGCATTGTTTACACATCAGACATAAATAAGTAAGAACATTGATTGATGAATTAGGTATCATGAATGGAATCGTGCACCGAGTGTATCGTCAGACCCCTAATGTATTCTTAAATTGGGCCAGTCACTAACTTCCAAAACCCATTTATTCTCATTAAATGCGCCATGGACTGCTGGTTAAAAACGGACACTGGACAGCCCGTCGCAGGTCATGTACAAACTTATACACTCATTCAGAATGAAACATGTTAGAGATGCCAATTGACCCATCACTTGTGGGAGGAAACCAGAGATAACCAAGGTTTCCCTCACAGACACTAGGAGAACAAAGCAAGACTTTGACCATAGTTCTTCTGGGTTAGTTACACTATTTCTCACTCTCATGTGCTGAAGAAATGACATATGTATGCTTCTTCGTAGTTATCCATGCTCATAAACACTGTTAGCTTTAGAAACCACCCCTGTTTCAGTGCCATTTGGTCCAAGCCTGAGAACTGCTTTCCACAGCTGATGAGGACTTTGAATTCTGATTACTTTGCCAGCATGAATGGAGCTGATTCTTAAAGGCTTAATGTGTATTTGGCTCCCGGAGGCACTTTCCCTTCATTGTGGGTGAGGCTTGGGAAACAAGAGCCTCACTGTGCTGGCAAAGCACCACCATCTTTCAGCAGACCGGAGAGCCCTGACTCATGGGCAGGAGCTCGGGCTTGTAGATCTCTGCAGCGCGATTAGCATGTGTGAAAATGGTTGTGTGTGGGAGTTCAATTAGCAAGCTCGGGGTCCCTGTGTAGCTGCCCTGGAAGGGAATGATAAGAATAGCCCGACACTCAGTGTGCGTTCAGAAGAAAAAGTGGCACCAATAATGTTTTGATTCAGTCGTAGACTAAGGCTGTATACATCTGTAATCTGTCAGAAGACGTATTCCTGTCTGTCAGTGACAAAGTTTTTACAGTCACACTAAATAAAAGGAGTTTTATAATCCTTTCCATTGTTTCAACTGACAACTCTCTTTTTGAGGCCGTGTTTTCGTTCAATTAGTCATGTCCAACAGCTCGTTAGGCCTGTAAGCACTTAACTGCAGACTCATTTGCATTTTATGGCATGAGCTGGTATTTGTTTAAGAACTGCAAGTTGGATGTTTCATTTTCATCACAGCAGCAATGAACTTGCTGATCATTGGCTATTCAAGAGCAAGGTTGCACTAATCTACGCAGACACACTCATACTGGGCCAATACAGGGCGACCAGTAAACCCTAACGCATGTATGTAGAAGAAAACCGCAGTGCCCGAATTATAGCCACACATATACAGGAAGGACATGCAAAGGTCGGGTACGAAGTATATTATAAATGCTCTGATGCGACAGCAATTCAAATCAGTTCAAAAAGTTCACATATACGATATGTACTATTTTAAAAGGACGTTGGAAGACTGTGCCACTTGAGTATTATTAAATGTAGCTCAATAGCACTCTGCGAAAAAACCCAGATGAGAAAAATCCCCATTTCCGAGCTTTAATTAATCTATGAAGTGTCTTGCTGCCAAAAGAAGCTTGTGATATTCATTATGGTAATCCTATTACAAGGCCTGGGACTAGTGGGCAAGGGGTGGGGGGGATTCCTCAGAGACACTGATTCGATCTGACTGCCAGTGATTTCAATCATGATTAACTAACGTTTGCACTGAAGCCTGCAAAAGCAGATCGGTCAGCATCGCATGCAGGCCTTGAGCAGTCGCGTGAATTAACGAGGCTTGAGCAATTCTGTCGGCGTACGCTATTTTGAGAGTGGAGACATCTCCTGCTGCCGTTCCTGAATAGGCTCTGACCGCAAGTTGTTTGTGTAGACGTCTCCGTGATGTCTCGAGCGTCTTGTGGCGTATTCGTGACACCGCAATGTTATCTTGTTTGAATACAAATGGCAGGCGCTGTAGGGACGCTCATGGTCAATAACCCCCTAAATGATTATTCTATTGTAAATCCATCATGTCATATACTGAAGAGAAAAATCCAAATCCATAAAGGGAGAATGTTGTAATTCAGGAAGCACATGAGGCGCTACAAAAATAGCAAATAGTGTATTTTAAGTATGTTCCAGAGAACTCTAAACATAATTTCCTGGCTGAAATAGGCATAGCCTTTTACAACAACCGTTGCACAACAGGCCCTGCGCAGACCACAGTTATGAAACCGCATATTTGTATGTGAGCATGCAGCCCATACTCCCCGGCATTAGCACTGCAGAGTGTACCATATGGCCGCGCAGGTTAGTGGGGCGTGTGTAAGTGATGCATGAGTGAGTAAAGGTGCCCCGGGGAAAGCAAGCCACAAGTTCATCGAAAGCACACAGACAACACCTCGTCATCTTCACTCGCACAGGCCACTATTCATTAAGGCTGCTCTGCCACTAGGGACCAAAACAAGCACAGGCGGCGGAAAACGTTTTTCCAGGTCTTATCTGAGCCACAAATGTCAAATGTGGGGCTACAGATGAGTGTTTGAATTTTATTTGCACAGTTCCAAACATTTATGCATTGCTGCAAAAGCAGAAAACACTGATATTTAAAGAGAAATCCTTGCAAAATGATTTGCTGAGGTGGGTTTTTTGCATTCCTGTTTCAGAAATTACAAACATAACACAATCCAATTCTTTAATTCTGTGGTCTGCGGAAAGTTTGGTTGGGCTTTATTGCCTTTTTTTACAGGAGTTAAAATTAAAACAGGAGCCAAATTATTTTGGAAAGGCACTGCTTGCTGGATTACAGGAAGAATACAGGCAAATCCACTGTGACTTATAGTTCAGTGTTTTGTATTGTTTCTTTAACAGAACCTGACTTTCTCAGAAAAAAAAAAAAAAAAAATCTTATTTTATCCACATTTCCTGTCAAACGTAACATCTGACTATCCATAAAGGCTCCAGTGGCCACATGCTCTACACAGCTGGATCCTTCGAATCACAAAGGACAGTAAAACAGTGTACTTCGGTACTGGGTTGTAATGGCAATCTGGTAACTCAATACATTTGCTGGAGTTTCTACTTTCTCAGAAGCTCAGAATACTCTGGGGCTTTAGCTGTCCATCACACAGAAATACACACCTTGAAAAGTGTCAGAATGATGTGTTCTTGGATCGGCCATTTGGACACATCATTCTGTGTGGCTCCCCTCTGACCCCTTTCTCCTTCCACAACAGGCTTTCCCTAGATCAACCCTCTTTCCTGTTCAGTTCCTTGTCATGTCTTGTGTTTTGTTCCTTGATAGTTGGTTTGTGTTCCTGGCTCATGTTGTTCATGTCACTGCTGTTGCTCTTGCTATGGTTTGTCTGCTCCTGTCATATACACCGTTCCCTGTTTAGTGTGTACCATGTTAACTGTTAGGAGTAGCGCTTTGTTTGTATCTGTTGTGTTTTTCCATGTTAGCTTTTAGTATCTGTATCGTATTTGAATCATGTTAGCATTACCTGTTAGACCCTGTCATTGTGTTTGCTTAGCCCTGTCGGTTAGTCTCACATCAGTCTTTGTCCCCATGGGTGGGCTGACACATTATACTCCAGAATAGTCCCGATAAGTTTTATTAAGCAAAATCATGAAGCACTACTGATTTTGCCCATTTATATGCTGGAACTTAGACTGGAATATAAATGATATTAAGTTTAAGCTGTACTATAATTCTGTAAGTTCACAAGAAGAGAGCTTTACTTTTTAAGGAAATCAATTTCACTAAACCTCAAAACCCATGCTGCAGGGAATACATCAAATTTAATCAAAGTATTAGTCTGTAGAGTTGATGTCCTGATGAAAGTTATTTAAAGATTTTAAAATGTGAGTTTCTTAGAGCTTGGCACAGTGACCAGTAGTTAGCACTGTCGCCTCACAGTGGAGAGACTCCCCAGCTCTCTGTGTGGAGATGTTCTCAGTGTCTACATGGGTTTCCTTTAGGTTTCCTCAAACATCCCAAACACAGGTCCACTGGCATCTCCCGTGTGCGAGTGCCTGTTCATTTTCTTACGGTTTATTTTTTACTGTTTCATGATTGTAGACTTTTGTTCCCAAGCCATGTTCCTTTGGTTTTGCTTAGCATGTACATGAAAATTAAAATTACTAAATTACTAAATCACCCTCAGGTCACGTTTCTTTCCCAAATAATGCACCACCCTACACGGTGCTATTACTTTGTGCACTGGCAACTAGAGGTAATGATGACATTATTGGATAAAAATAAGTTTCACTCAGTGAGATCTCATTTCCTGTAATACCAGTTTTGTGCAGCCAATAAGTAAACAAATGATTGAGCAATTTGAACAAGACACACATTCGCTTTTCCTTTTTGGCTCACATTCACGAGTTTGCTGGGTCTGACCTTGCTCAGACTGCTTTTAAAGAAACATTCATTTACCAATCTGCATTTGATCTAAACACAGATTTAGTTAGGAGGTTCTCCAGCATGCCTTTTCTTTTATGAAAGATACTACTCACAAAAATGGAAAGTTTATTCCAGTATCCATAAGCGGTGATAATCTTAAAATTCATGGGGTTATTACGAAATAAGTATGTAAAATCATTTCTTAAATCAAGTCTCACTTCATAGTATAACTATAGACTGCTGTGATTGACCAGTTATTGTACTAGAATATTGATCAGAAGGTTGATCAGATCTGTCTGTTGCTTGGATGGTAGTTTGTCAGTTTCGGAAAAGGACATCCCCTAAATGGTGTAAATGTAAACGCGAATAATCCCAGTGTTGACTTGCTTTTCTTACCCTGGTTGTCGTGGCAAACATATATTTGTCTCGGATCTGAAAGCTGTCCACCCTCTCCAGGATGATCTTTCGGTTCTCTTCGCTCTGAAAGAAATCCGTGCTACTGAGGATGTTGGAGACGCCCTGAGGCTCATGCCTCTGGACCAGCACTGTAGTGACGCTGTCATACGGCTCCACTCCCCTGAAAGAACACACATGTCGACTCAATAATTACCTAAATTCAAAAGAAAAGTTCACAACTAAATGGAAATTGAAGAAGTCCAAGCGTTTTAATGGATTAAAGGTAAACTTCTTGGACCTAGACTATGTCCTAGGTGTATGCTTTTGAAAAAAGTCCAAGTGTCCCACATTTACAGTGTAGTAGTGCTGGGCGATATGACCTCAAATCAATGTCACCATGAATTTAAACGTGTTACCTCGATCACGATGAATACATTTACCAGGGTTTGTACTGTAAATATGCTAAACTATTAAAACTGAAATATTTTTTTCTGCTGGAAGAGGGCGTAATAACTCTAGGTGCATTGTGGGTTTTTTTAATATATTAATGGAAAAAAATCATGCAGATTTTCGCTGTTTCCCAGGTTTTTGTGGAAAAAAATCACAAATTGTTTTATATATATATATATACATATATATATATATATATATATATATGTATATATACATATACGTATATGTGTATATATATATATACATATATATATA
>JAVSBV010056019.1:0-10741 GCA_033117975.1 Parotocinclus spilosoma
CCATCCTCCATGGTGGCCTAGATGCTAACTAAATAAACACCAAAGTATATCAAACTGCAGTATTAAATTAACAAATTTTAAATTAACAAACAGAGTGCTCAAGCCACCCTTAGATGTCAGAAAATGATATTAAAGCATTGCAATTAGACCTTCTAACAGCATATTTACATGGTTACTTACACAGTGAAATAGGGCTTGGCTCTAAGGCTGGTTAAAAATGGTTCAGCCCATAGATATTATGATTCAGTGCAAAGGGATTTACTTAAATTAAAAGACAAATGGGGTACACAGGCCATCCCTCCTAAATAATTCATGCAACTTGATGAGATTACAGGTGCTCCTCAAATTGTGATGGTCCAGATTCCAATAAAATTTTGACTTGATGATGGGAATCTGATACTACACATAATATCAAATGGAGAAAATGTATTTTTTATTTTTTATTTTTTCCCGGGGCATGATATATGTATTCCATTACGCTCCCGCACTTGCTGAGCAGGCGGACCAGTGGACTAACTATTTTGTATTTCAATACAATTATTTATTAAATGAATATGATATTTAACACATTTTGTAAATAAAATTAGCTTTGTGTTAATGAATTTGCCATACTGTATGTATTTTTAAGCATGTTTAAGCCAATTCAATGATACGTAAAAACAATATATCATAAAGTCCTTGGTTTACATCACTTTACTTACAGTGGGTTTGTGCGAGCATAACTAAATGATTAATTGGCAAGCACATGATATATTTTTGCCTCATATAGTGCCTGTAGAAAATCAGCACACCCCTGTGAAATATTCACTTACAACTTATAATATCTTTTGGCAGGTTTTATATGGCTTGCCTTCAAATGTTTTCTGCTATGCCACTGAAAAAATACAGTAGTTAATAATTTAATAACAAGAATAACAGGGTTGGGAAATAATTAATATTCATGACGACTTATTTTTTCTTAATTACAGTCTAATCTATTTGGATATATCTCTACATGCTTTAGTGTGTCTATATTGCTTTTTTCAAGCTTAGTCAAATTTTGTGGTATGCTGCAGGGGACTGGCAAAGTCCATCCGCAGATATTGTTTCGGATTTAGGTCAGAGCTTTGACTTGACCTCTCAAGGGTATTGATTTTCCTATCCTTAAGGTGATTCTGTTCTTTCTTTTTCTTTCTTTCTTTCTTTCTTTCTTTCTTTCTTTCTTTCTTTCGTTCTTTTCTTAATGGTTTTATGTCTGTTGATAGCATTTGGGTGTGCTTGACAGAATCCATTTTCCCTTCAATTCTGACCAACTTCCCAGTCTATACTTAAAAAAAACACCCCCACAACATAATCTTGCCACCACCATGCTTTACAGTAGGTATGGTATATTTTGTTTGGTGTGCTGGGTTTGGTGTTAGCCAAACATTGTGTTTGGATTTTTGGCCAGATAGTTAAGCCTTCTAATCACCTGTCACATGGGATCAAAAACACACCTGACACTGTGTGTCTCATACAGGGCAGCTTATAAGGAAGCTTATGATATTGTTGTCACATGTAAAGATTGACCAGTCCAAGCCATAATGACTTGAAAGTCCTTTAGGCTATATTTGCTTCACTGATCAATGTTCTCCTGGCTCGTTTATCCACTTTGGAGGGTCAGCCCAATTTCAGCGAGGCATTGGTTGTTCCCTACACATTTTTTATGTCCCAGATAACACCATGAAGCTGGCAGGATCAAAGGTTGCAGTGCAGGGTGGTGATCCACTGGAAGGCATGGCTGGCATTTGAAATAGGGTAACTGCATTGGTGGGTGTATTGGACTGCCGCACCACCCGAGCATGAACTACACTCTTTTCTTCTTAACTTCTTAATAATTTACTGAATGATACTCTGAGGGTTAGTTAAATCCTCTGAAAGCTTTTTATATCCTTCTCCCAAATGGTGCTTTTCCACAGCTTTATCCCAGAGTCCTTTTGAAAGCACCTTTCCAATTATGGTAATATATTTGCATTATCATCCACTCCTAATAATTAAATCCTCAGGGAAAAGTTTAAAAGGTTTAATTCTAAAGTAATCAAAACCTCAACTTATATGACTTCTGGCAAATGGTGTGTGATCTAAAAGGTGATTGGTTATAGGGGATCACTTATCTAACCTAGGCATGAGCCATGTAAAGACCACATTCTGTAAAACAGGTTGTTGACCAAACTGGACATTAACCGGATTACCATTGACACATAATATATTTATGCAACTGTAAGATTTTCACAAGGATTCTGCATTTAAATGATATGAAAATGCATCACAGATACCTTTGCAAAAGTTATACACATGCTTAACCTTTTTAAATGTATGCAAATTCACAATAATTATAGATAGATAAATAGATAGATGGATGGATGAATTGATGGATGGACGGATTGATGGATATATGGATAGATACTTTATTGATCCCAGAGGAAATTTCAATTATAAACAATACAATAATG
Source organism: Parotocinclus spilosoma (assembly GCA_033117975.1). Classification (NCBI taxonomy): domain Eukaryota; kingdom Metazoa; phylum Chordata; class Actinopteri; order Siluriformes; family Loricariidae; genus Parotocinclus; species Parotocinclus spilosoma. The sequence continues at coordinate 2,472 of JAVSBV010056019.1, forward strand.
TACTGTTTCAGCCCTGTGTAGAGGAAAACTAACAATAATGTACCTGATACTTTAGTTTGATGGAAGCCAAAAAGCATTGAAAGCTAGTATTACGAACAACATGGAAGATCGGATGAAACGGAGACTCAAACAGATCCCACTTGTAAACTTAATTAGCATTTATTTTATTTTTACTTTGGTTTTGAGGGTCCTAAAGTGTAAATATAGTTGCGTAGGGTGTAATGTGACGAATTCTCTAAGGTGAGACTTTTTATATGGTTTTCTATAGGCACTGAATATGAGGAGAACCTACATGATATGACTACAGTGGAATGACTGTATTAAGAGACTCATATATACAGGTGATTCTTATAAAGAAAGTCTGATCTGCATTTCAGCCCTTCCTCGCTCTCCCACCTCTCTGATGGTGACCGAAACCACAGCAACCAGTGTGACACTGACGTGGGATTCTGGGAACCCTGAGGCAGTCTCATACTACGTCATCCAGTACCGAGCCAAACACTCTGAAAACGGTTTCCAGGAAGTGGACGGTGTGGCCTCAACACGCTACAGTATCGGCGGCTTGAGTCCTTTCTCACCATATGAGTTCCGTGTCATGGCTGTGAACAACGTGGGACGTGGCTTACCAAGCACAGCTGTGGAAACCCGGACAGGCGAACAGGCACCTTCTTCGGCCCCGCTGCGGGTGAGGGCACGGATGCTGAGTTCGAGCACAGCACTGGTGGAGTGGGAGCCACCAGAGGAACCCAATGGACTTATCAGGGGCTACAGGGTGTACTACACACACGACACACACTCCCACGCACCTCTTAACGCCTGGCACAAACACAACACTGCTGATGCTGCACAGCGGGCTACAATCTCAGACCTGATACCGGGAGCCACCTACAGTCTACGAGTGCTGGCCTTTACAGCAGTGGGCGATGGACCGCCATCACACACACTGCAGATTAAAACACTGCAAGGAGGTGAGACCTAGAGTGTGCGTTTTAAAGCATTTTCGTAAAAAAATAAGCTCCAAAAATATCCCAAATGTATTTACCAAAAAAACCCCACTTTCCTAACCCTATGTTTTAAAATATAAATAATCTTTATTTTATACATTGGATTTTATGAAGTAGCAAGGATGGCCATACATGGAATAATGACAACAACAACAAAGTAATAAAAAGGGATAAAAAAGTTAAATATATACAACTTTATTGTAAATGTATGAAAACCATTTTATTTTCTGCTGACATTGTAGATTCTTTTGTTTTCAGGATGATTTCATAGTATTTCATAAGCCGTATTCAGACAGGATTACATTTACAGATTACCTGATACTACAGCACTGTGATTTTATTTCCATCTGTAGTTTCTGAGGTTTTGTTTCCTTATTAACAATTCAAAAGTGGTCTGACGCAAAAGCAGTATTTTATTTCAGACCTATTAAATATTTATTGGATTTTATAAGCAAATTTCTACTTGTTCATTGGAGATACTTGTGTTGGCTTAAGGTATTTAGTTGTCTAGTATGTGGTCATAAAAGTAAAAATAGTTACGTAGTATTTTTAGGCTACTATGATGTTAAAAAAAATTATTTTCATAAGAAAACTGCTTGCAAACAATTTGTAAATGCTTCAGAGCAACCCTAATGCTAGTATATTTATAATTGAAATTATTATTATAATGGAAATGTACAATAATCATTTAGTAAAGCACAACGTGTAATGCATTGATAGACAGTGTTACAAACAACATGGAAGATCAGCCAGGGGAAGCAGAGAGTCCAAACTTACCAGCAAGCAAGCACACAACCTGTTTGGTAGTCACATACACACACACGCACAAAGGAACACACAATAATGCTCCTAAACTCTTTAACTTCCACCTCTGCTCATGACTCTGTGGTGTTGATTTGCTATTAAGATGACCTACTGTTTTTGACCAGTTTATGAGTTTAAACAGTACAAATTTATATCATAATGTATTATTTCATAGTAGGTCATTTTGTAATTTGTTATCATTTTAAGACCTCAGTCTGACAGACGTTGTTCAGATGGACATTAAATGGAGCATAACAGTACAATTATAGAATTATTTGCTTTGACATTCTGTTTCCTGCGACTTGAGATGTATGTTTGAAATTGTGTGTTTTTGTACAAGTCCCCTCACAGCCCAGTGATTTCGATGCTGAGGCCGAGCTTGACAGTCGGATCATGCTGCGCTGGCTCTGGCCTGTCCAGGACCAAATCATCAAATATGAGCTGACCTACTGGGAGGCTGACTCTGGTCCCAAGGTGTGCACACAGACACACGCAAACAAACAAATAAAGCAGGGAATAGAGTACACGCCAATTTACAGACACCAGGTAGTTAGGAGGACCAGCACAGTATACAGGATTGAGTTAAAAGTTTTCACCATAAAAAATAATAGAGGTAGTTTAGGTGCATATGGATAACAGAAAGTAACTATATATATAACATATATATATATATATATATACAGCAGTATATAATCATTGTCTCTTTTTTGACAGGTCCATGTAACCTTTGATCCAGCTGGCTCGTACGCTGTGGAAGGGTTAAAGCCCAACACGCTGTATAACTTCAAACTGGCTGCGAGATCGGAGATAGGTTTAGGGTTGTACACACAACCTATCGAGGCTCGAACCGCCCAGTCATGTGAGTTCCACAACGTGCACTTTAATCACCAACTCGGAGTGTGAAATGACTGAGCTGAGTAGTCGTGCTGCTACTTTTGTTTTGTTTGTATTATGTGATGTATGTTAAGTCGTCAATTTTTTTTCTATTATACATTTTTATTTTGTTTATGGCATATCTACATTTTTTTTCTTTTCCTTCTTATTATATTAAGCATTCTTGTATTGCTATTTTATACACTCACTGGCCACTTTATTAGGTACACAATAAGTACACCTTGTTAATACCAGGTTGGAGCCATCATCACTGCTTTAATTCTTCCTCGCACAGATTCATCAAGGTGCACAACTGTTGCAGATTTGTCGGCTGCACGTTCATGATGTGAATCTCCAGTTATGTCACATCTCAAGGTGCTGCACTGGTGCACTGAGGTCATAAAGGGATGGACACTATCAGCAACAATAGCATAGCATTTAGACAATTAATTAACGGGCCCAAAGTGTGCCAAGAAAATATCCCTAAAACGATTACACCAGCAGGATTGATTGTCTATACGAGGCAGGATAGATACTTGCTTTCATTTTGTTTACACCAAAATCTGACCTCACTGATCGATTGTGGAAACAGAAGTCGAGCCTGCAATGTTTTTTCCACCATTTTTCCAATGTCATATTTCAGTTTAGGCTCATTTATGTGTTCTTAACTGACAGGAGTGGCACCCGGTAGCCAACCTGCTTTAAGATTCAACATGTTGTGCATTCTGAGACACTCTTGCACACCTTGGATATATTTAGTTGTTGTTTGAGTTATTGTTGATCTGTCAGCTCAAACCAGCATTCTCTTCTGACCCCTGACATCAACAAGGCATTTTTGCACACACAACTGCCATTCACTGGATATTGTCCCTTTTTTGGACCACTGTCTGCAAACCCTAGACAAAACTATGTATGAAAATCCCAGTAGATCAACAGTTATATACTAGAACCACTACATACCACGTTAAAAATCATGTCAATCACCTTTCTTCCCCATTTTGATGCTTGGTTTGAACATTAGCAGTTCGTCTTAACCATGTCTACATTACTAAATGCCCTGGGATGCTGTCATATGATTGGCTGTCTGGGTATTTGCTTTAAAGTGCAGTTGCACAGATCTACCTAATAAAGTGGCCATTGAGTGTATATTATTATTTATTACAATCTCATCTTAGTATACTAAGTAATCTTAGTACATCTTAGTAATACTAAAATAAGGACAATAATAATATAATTGTACCTGTATTTTACTATTTCACTTCATGTACTTGTAATTGCTTTGAATTATTTTGTACAAGCTTCCATTCAGTTTATAGTTTTTCACTCACGTCACCGATAAAGCGGCACGAATGTCAAAGTGAAGGATGATGAACATCTGTTTTTACCTGTAGAGCCAGAGAGAAAGATTTTCTCCAGACATGTTAAGCCAGACACAAAGAATCCTCTCTCCGATTTTTTTATTGTGCCATGTCTATTGATTGTGTGTGTGTGTGTGTGTGTGTGTGTGTGTGTGTGTGTGTGTGTGTGTGTGTGTGTTTGTGTGTGTGTATCTCCATAATGTCAGAGTGACGCAGGCTGCTTGGGTTTAATCTCCCTCTTTCGACCCTCCATCACTCAGACTGAAGTGTTTTTGACAGAAAATCGCACCTTATCACCCAAGAAAGGGAAGTGAGAGAGCGCAAGAGAGAGAGTGAGACAGACAGATAGAGACAGACAGACAGCAAAAGAGAGATGCCCTCAAACGTAGCGTCATACCTCCCTCTATCTTCTTCTGTCACTCCCTCTCTACCCTATCCTCTTCCTCTTCACGCTTTGTTTAATCCTTTTTTGCATTCCCTCTGTCTCTCATACTTTATCTTCCTCACTTTTCTCTCTGTTCTGTTTTGCATCTCACTCATCTCCCCGTTTCATCTCTCTCTCTCGACCCTATCCTCTCATGGTGTTTCTCAAACTCCAGCTTTCCTTCACACTCTCTTCCTTTCTCTCTTTTGTCTTTCCTCTTGGTGGATTTCCATCGTGGCTTCTCATGCTCACACGAGCACATCGGTTGGTAGGCAGAATTTTTTTTCCCGCTCTTTGTCTGGAGCCAAACCACCATTACGATGTTCCCGTATCTGAAAAATCAAATCACTGGTTATCTGTACAGTCAAGTCCAAATGAACTGCTTTTATTCAATCTGTTATCAAATGCTAATATAGTTTACATTACATTCACAGCATTTAATAAACACCCTTATCCAGATCGACTTAAACATACACTAAGAAGTTCATGTTTAAAGCCCTTGGGGCCAAGATTTAAACTCCAGGTAGTTTCCCAGTTAGTATTCCAGAACCTTAACAACTAAACCATTTTAGACATCTTTATCCAGAGTGAGTTGAAATCTTAAAGTCTAAGGGTTTTAAACTGGCTGAGTATGTAATTAAACTCATAACCGTAGTTTAGTAGTTCATCAGCTACTCCAGATGTTTAGCTACTCCAATGGAAATATTAGTTAGCCAGCAATTTAATTTTTTTTATTATTTATTGTACTTAATATTAGGTTTTACACAGCTATTTGCAGCTAGATACATATCAATATTTAGGTTTATTATTGCTTCCCATCAGTGTATATTTAATATGTGGAAAAACATTTACTAGAGTAACTGCTGCTATGGTGGTGCTTCAGTGGTTTACTTTAGTATTTTCTATATTTCTACATAACTATGGTTATTTATTTATTGAGGAAAATGGCATATCTGGTCAGAATATTGACTAGGTTATGCCAAAAGATTGTTGTTTCTTTTTTTAAACTATTTTTAGAATGACTTGTGTACATAACATAGTTGTCTTCGGCTCTCTTGGGATTCAGTTCACAGACAGATTTCCTGACATTTTTCTTTATAATTTGCTGGTTTAATTGAGAGTAAATTGTTCTTTCCATGATGGCTAGGCATCCTGGTTCACGTGCAGCAAAGCAGGTCTTACCAGTGAGACTACCACCACTCTGTTTCACAGCTTGGATAAGCTTTTATGTCAGAATGTTTCCTTTCTCCAGACCTGGTGCTTCTCATCCATCCAACGTTCTGCCTTGTGATCATTAGAAAACCATAGATAGCAGCAATGTTCCTATAAGTATTGACTTTTTTCTTGCAACACTCACATGAGGTTACTTGTGAAGCTCATTGATAGACCCATGTTCTTTAAAAAGAACAGGACACATACTTATACCTGATTGTCATTCGATTGATTGAAAACACTCAAAACCTAGAGGTTTATTTACTCTATCCACTCTTAAACAGTGTGGACCACTTTCCTCAACAAATAAATCCCCAATTATAATAGTATGGTCTTATTTGCTTGTATGAAAACCATATGATAGTTTATCATATTTATGCAGAAATGTTGAAAAGTTTAAATGGTTCAGATCTATCAAGTACTGCTGTAGCTATGTACCTGTCTGCTTTTTTATTTTAGGTTTACTGTCATCACTTCAAGGTAACTCGCAATACTCAGATTAAACACCTACTTTTACTTATTTTTTATCATGTTGTTTTGCCTTTTAGGTTTATTGTGCTTATTTGACTTCGAGTACACCATGTTGTACTTAAAAATAACTAACTGACCAACATTACAAACTGGGCATTGATGGAGGAACAGCTAGGAATCTAATTAATGAAACAATTTGTTTGCTAGCTATTTAACAAGTTTACTATCACTCTATAAAATACAATTTTAAGACCTTATTTTGCAATATGTATCAAATTATTTTAGAGTAGTAGTGTATATAGAGGTAGCAGAATGCTATCAAGCCATCATTTAGCCAGCTATCTGTGTTTAATACTTATTTTTTTATAGCTATTAATTAGGTTTTATTAATTAATTGTTCAATATACTTCAGTGACACTCTAGCTATACTTTTAATATCAAGAAACTTTGGCCACTTTTACATTGTTTAAAAATATCATTATTTGTGCCAACCTGGAAATAATTCTGTTAATTTCCCTGCCAGTTGCAGGTGGTAAAACTTTAACATAACAAATTACCTCATTTTTGAACTGGCTGCACTGTTACACTCTGAATGGAATATATGGTGCTGTAGCTTTAAAAGCTGCACCATGGATTTCTTTTGCTTTTAAAAAACATTTTGAAAAGACCATTACTACATAACTACCAGAAACTAGGGAAAAAAAACACATACAGGTTTGAAAAAGCTGATCAAAACGGTTTTAGCTATTGTGTTCTGGCTCATGCCCTTAACAAATCAGATCTGTGGTTGTCGAATGACCACACAGGGGTATGTCTAAAATTAATAACGGCATGAATCAATTGGTATACATTGCAAGAAACTTGAAATACCCAAGGGCAAAGTCCAGATTTTTAACCATAAGTGAAATGGCTGAATGTTTCCATCCTTGTTTGTTCGGTGGGTTGCCTATGATGCAGACCAAACACAGTTTTCTTCCCCTTTTCCATTTTCCTTCAGGCATTGTTACTTTTAATGAAATACATGTGGTACGCCAAATTCAGGTAACATGACAGACCAGGTTGCAGTCCAGAAAGAGAATTTGAAGTGCCCAATAAAACTGGTTAGTGGAAACTTAGAATTCAAATGTTTTTTTTATTTCGTGAATAAACATCGACAAATTCAAATATTCTGGCTTCAAACATCAGTAGAACCTGTACACATATGACCCTGTCCCAGGGTATGTCTGAAATTAATTGAATTCTGACTTTAAACAAATCCTAATTCGAATGGCCTTCTAGAACCAATGAAGTTTGAATGAAATTCGATGTTCCACTGTTTTATTTTGTTTGTGTAGCCTTAGGTATTGCTGATATAGAGTTAGCAATGGTTTTGTTTACAAAGGTACCATAAATTTATTTGGGGTTGTGCCCAACAAGCTTTGGTTATTTTGTACTTTGTATCATTATCATCAAGGTGAACATGGTGTACCTTTAAAAGTTTAACTTACAATTATAGCTTAGATTAAGGTGCTAAATATCATTATCCCCAACAAAAGAAATACATGCTTAGGATATTATATACTGCATATACCCTGGAGGATAAGGAATTATTATTTTATTAATGAGAGCATGCAGTTCTCCAAAAGCTGTAGAATTCTCATATAGTTGTATTAAATTATCTTTGCTAGATAATAACTCCAAAGCCTATGTTTAAGATAATTGTCATTCCCACTTGATCTGATGCCAGCTCACCAGTGGATTATACTGGAAAGCAGACAGGCTCTTATATAACAATTTAATGTTTATTCACACTCTTAACAGGGTTTAGCACAACACTGGCTCTCAGATGTGTTACCTTGGTTGTGTACATTTTGGTTCACATTGCAGTGCCTTCACTGTCACTGATACAAGTTTCATACACGTAGATATAGCTGGTATAAAGTCAGACTTTTAATTGAATTAAATATGGGGTAGCAGTGGTCACATTGTGGTTTGGTGGAGTTTTCAAGTTAACAAACATTTACATTTACATTTGCTTTAAGACATCAGTACCATAATCTATTCTTAATAATAATGAATCTAAACAAGAATACACTTCTGAAACTGTAAAGGTTGTGGTTTTTTTTTTTGGGGGGGGGGGGGGTT
>JAVSBV010056030.1:0-10741 GCA_033117975.1 Parotocinclus spilosoma
ATATATAGCTGTAAATTGAACATACCTGTTCCCCATTCGCATCTGAGACCTCGTAACATTAACAAGTCACATGATACCAGGTGGATAAAATTGGGCATAATTTGTCACAATTTTTACTTTAGGGGTATACTCAAGTTTGTTCACAGCAGTTTAGGCATGAATGGCTGTGTGTTAAAAGTGCATCAACTTTACACTGTTATACAAGCTGTAAATTGACTGCTTTATATGCAATGTGTCATCTCTTCAGTTTTGTCCCAGGAAAAATATAATACAATAATTACAAAGTCAAAAAGAGAGGTTTACTCATTTTTGTGAGATACTGTTACTCTGTATCCACTATCTATTTACCTTTATTTATACTGTTTTGCACTGTATACTACTGGACAATAATAGGCAGTATTAAAAGGTTCTAAAAATTCTTGAATTTCTATAAACATTTTGAGAAGCTATTAAAGTATACCCTAAACTGAATGTATTGCAGATATTTCAAGGGAAGAATAATGTTTTTTATACATTTTAAGCCTAAGGAATGAGAAAAACACACAATTTGTTAATAATAATAATAATAATAATAATAATAATAATAATAATAATAATAATAATGATAATAATGCATCTCTATACAGAGTATTGGGCCTGGATAATTCTGTTACATTGTTTGAGGGACAGGTCAGTAAACCAAGTATAAGCTCGATTTCCCATAGACAATTATTATTGACATATTAGAATTTAAATTATTTAACATTGTAAAGCGCAAGTAAAAATAAGAAAAATCGACAGTATCTAGAAGAAATGTCAACTAATTAATACCATAATAAATATGGAATTTAGGGATTTTTTTACCTAAGGGTCAAAATTACTAGGCAGTCCTAGTGTAATAAGATAATTTAACTCCCAAAATAAGACTCACAATTTGTTTCAAAAATGTAAATTGTGTGCAATTAATGCAGTAAACAGCAGATACTAATTAAAGCTTGAGAGACCAAAATAATGAATGTATATTGCATATGCTGACTACTAACTTCACTCATGTTTTATTATGCACCTGACCTTTAGATTTCCACAGAAACAAATTATATACCTTTATCACTGCCTTTAGTTTAGTTTGCATTCTCATTTTAATTATTGTAGTGTGCCCTTATAACATGTTACATAAAACTTCTATAGTTTGATCTAGGATTAACATGACCTAACTCTATTAATGAAATATGATTACTTAAAATAGTGGGCATGCAACATTAATCCTGCCTGCAACCTTACTGGTTGTTGATATACAATCAATTGCTTATATGTGAAGGACTTTGGCTCTTTCTGAAAACTAGAGATGAGGAGCGTTCCAAAAATAAAATATTTTTTTAATTGGATGGAAATTTACCAACTTATGATTTTTTAAACTTTAGAGTTTTGCATACCATTGTTGGATAGGCTGTTTGGATGAAATGTATTCATTCACCATGCATACCTTTACCATATTTAGACAGAATGCAGCTTTTAGCCCTTTTTGTTTAAAACAAATAGTGGACTGGGTCAATTTTTGTGGTTTTCAACGTTCTTGGCATTTTCTGAAAGGATACTTCTCAAAAAACATTTTTTGGTAAGTGAAAGTTAAGTGTATTTTTAATTTGTTAAATGAATGGAGGGGACTTCACTTTAATACTGAATATAAGATGCAGGCACTTCAGGGTTAGGGTGGGTTTTTTTTAAGTGACATTTTTTTTAAGTGACAATTTCTGGAGGTCTCAATGTTGAAATGGTATTGATATCTTGGCTTCAACTGGCCGTGGATCAGTGCCTGCCCTGGCGAGAAGCTTGCTTTTTTCCAGAGCTTATCACATATGATGCTTATAGGCTTTGGACAAGTTTTGGCCATCAAAGAATTTGAGAACCTCAAAGAACTGGGAAAATTGTTGGAAGTATTCACTGATCGTAATCTTGTATATGGATATTGTTTGGGACTGTGGTAGCCTAGCGGTTAAGGTACTGGACTCAGAAGGTCTAGGGTTTAAATCCCACCTCCGCTGAGCTGCCACAGTTGGGTCCTTGAGCAAGGCTCTTAACCCACAATTGCTTGGATTGTAAGACTGTTATAAGTCGCTCTGGATAAGAGCGTCTGCTAAATTCTGGAAATGTAAATGTAAATGTTTATGGCATATATGTACGCCACATAGTTTCTCAATTAATGCCAGGCATGTTGGGCTCTGTTCTTTTCTTGGTTCCAAAGATCACAGTTTCCAGTTATACTCTTAGGGAAGTCTTGTGGAATCTGGGAGTGGCCGCCATTCTTACCTCCAGATAACAACCACAATCAGTGTGTGTGTGCCAACCAGGATCTCTGTAAATTGCTCAATCTCACATTTAGAATAGCTCTTTGACTGGGCATACTCCCTCAGCCTTTCTTCTACTGGTCTTACCCCATTTCAAGTTATGTTTGGGCACCAGCCACTATTTGGGCCTTGGGAACCCTTTCCTTCCTGTGTCACAGTGGATGAGTGGATGCTCTGAATTGAGACTGTCTGAGAGCAAGTCCACCAACACACCATCCAGGTGCTATGGCACAACAAACGCCAGGTTAATCGACATCAGCAATCAGCAATGCCCACCTCCTCTCAAGGACGTTCACTTACAACAGGTGAGTAAGACTTTCACTCCGTTATGTGACCTACAACCTTAAAATATTACACCGAATCTACAATGCTACATATAAGTGATTTGTTCTTGTTCAACTTTGTATCCGCCTGCCTTTTGTCTCCCACATGAACCCTTCATTCATGATCTGTTATATGTGCACCCTTTGCGTACCCTCTCTCATCTATAGAGGTCCATGGGCTACCCTAGTATCCACTGGATCCTGCACATCCATCGGTGGTGTCCTTGCTTTCAATACCTGCTGGACTGGGAGGGCTGCAGCTCCAAGCAACAATGCTGGATTCTGCCTTGATTCAATACTTCCATGTCTTGCACCCTGAATGCCCAGCTCCTCACCTTTTGTGCTTTTCACAACAGGGTTCCCAGCCTTAGAAGTCGTCATGTCCCTTTAGAGAGTACTGTCACACCTTCATTTCCTCATCCAGCCTTTCAATTTCCTTGCTGGAACACTTCCTGAACTCTTTTCTCTGCTCTCCCTGCATCACACTTGACAGATTACTAATTCCGCCTGCTAATTCTCCACAGTTCCTATTCCTAAATTAGTTCCCTGCTTTCCCTCATGCTGTATGAAGCTTCATTTTGTTTTCTACAGCAATTCTGCACAGCCTTACCTCATCTTACTCCTCAGTTCAACTACCTAAACTTGAATTTGGACTCTCATAGATCCCACTCTCTAGCATGCTCCCTCAGATCTATCTGCTTGGATTATTCCTGCTGATGTGTACCTGGATTATTCCTACATGACCTCGACTCCAAACTGTGTAAGCCCATCTTGGATTTGTGTGTCTGGTGTTTATTCAATAAGAAACGTACTTAGGTTTTACTTACTTTCCTAGGTATTCCTCCTTTGCTTAGCCAAACAATAACTAACTATTTTGATATTTAACTAATTAGCTATTTAATTAACCATTCACTACACTTTACAGCTAAGAAAAACAACTTTCTATGCATTCAATGCAGTCATGACCAAAAGGTTTGAGAATAGCACAAATTTTGGTTTTCACAAAGCTTGCTGGCTCAGATGTTTTTTTCATATTCAGATGTTTATATGGTATAATGAAGTACAATTATAAGCATCCCATGTGCTTTTGTAAGGTTTTTCCACCCTGTTTTGGGTGATTGACCACAGGTTTTCAATGGGATTGAGATCTAGTAAATATCCTGGCCATAAACATACAATTCTAATGCTGTCTTCACAAAGCCACTTGGTTATCACTTTGCCTTGTGACACAGTGCTCCATTATGCTGGAAAAAAGCATTGTTTATGTCCAAATTGTTCCTTGATCATTGGGAGAAGTCAAGTCAGGTTTATTGTCACATATACATTGTAGTGAGTACAATATACAGTAAAAATGGAACCATCAACCCGTCTGAACATACAATATGACAGGATGGGGGGGTGGAGAGACAAGACAGGAAGATGTAACTAAGAAAAACTAGAATATGGTAAACATTGGGAAAGATTGGAGATAAGAAAGCTCCGCCAACATACTGTCCTCCAAGGAGCACAGTATATAAGCATGAAAAAAAACTCCTTAAGACATAAGCACATATAATGACATTTGATGAAAGACTAGCTACAGGGAAGTGGGAAAAAGATTGAGGAAACAACAGCAACAACGAGCGACCATCCGGTCTATAGCAGCTGACGTGGGCAGCACTCACACAGCCTCGTCATGATGCGACTGGGGGAAGAAACAGAAAATGGAAGGTGTGTTCATAGGCTAGGAGAGAAGGAGAGCCAAAGAGACGCTTGCCCGGAAGCACTAGTCCATGTCCATAGCACAGCGGGGGGGAAAAAAACTTCCATCATGCCACGCCCCAGCAGTCTAAAAAAAAAAGGGGGGGAGGGGTACAGGTTTCCATAGCAGCGGAATCTTCTGGAGGAATTTACACTCCCGCAGGTTGGCCTCAACGCCAAACCACAGATAAGATGGGTGCCGAAAACCGGATACGATGTTTGTTTTGACTAGAGTTATCTCAATTTTTACACAGAACACTCTATGCATATATAGTGGTCCTTATTTTCTCCAATTTATTCTTTTTTGAGTCCAGAACCGATAGCTTCTCCAAGATTGAATCCATTCTGCAAGTAAAAGTCACAGTCTGAGTGCCTACGGCTCTTCCCACACCCTCGATCATGTTGGACAGTGGTAAGGGGCTTTGAACAGATGATCCAACTTTTTTATTTTCCCGATATACCAGGGCAATGGTCTAATCTAATCAGCAGAAACTCCATAATCATGGTTCCAAATAAGAATACATTCTCAGTGTCCTCAACGGAAAGTTGCGCCATACACTTGATCCGCCAGTTTTTCCAAGCATCCATCACGTATCCAGCAGCAAAAGTTCCATCTGGACAGCTAGGCTCCCCCGAGCCAAGGATTCTTGTTGAGAAGATGGTGTCAATAGCATTGAGAGACCATTTAATCAATTCCATAATTAAAAAAAATATTTTTGAAGATCTCCATCCAGGAGCAGAGTACACAGACAGACAATAGAGAAAGCAGGAATAGATAGGAAATAGGAGAGTGAAAAAGTGCGTCAGCCTTCCGTAAAGGTTGCAAGCAAAAAGAAAAAAAAGATGTTGCTCTTGGGGGAGTTTTGATATCATTCCTTATTCATTGCAGCGGCAAAATTTTGTGCAAACCTACTTCTGTGGATGAGAAGCAACCTGTACACATGAATGATGTCAGGATGCTTCACTGCTGGCTTGACACAGGACTCATGGTAGCACTCACCTTAGTCTCTACAGGAGTGCACTCACATCTACCCTCTGCCATTCCTGAGTAAGCTCTGCACTGGTGGTGACCTGATCATCTTTAGAAGATGGTCCTGATGCTTGCCTGTCTTTCTTGGGTGCCCTAAAGTCTTCTTCTTTGCAACTGAACCACTCTCCTTGAAGTTCTTGATGATTTGATAAATGGTTGATTGGGGTGATCTTACAAGCAGCAATGCCCTTATCTGTGAAACCCTTTTAATGCAATGCAATGATGCTTGCACGTTTCCTTGAAGGGAACCATGGTTAACAGAAGAAAACGTAAAAGCATCACTAACTTTTCAGAAAAAAAACTACTTCTATTCAACATGGTAGATTGCTATCAGCAATGTATTAATCTTTTCTCCTGAGCTAAAGAGATCATCACTGAAATTTTAGCAGGTCATTTTGTAGGGCTGCAATGCAATGGCTGGAATTTAGTAATTTTTATGATAAGGTCATGGCAAGGAATTACTTTAATTGCAATTCATCTGATCACTTTTCACAATCTAGAGTTAATACAAATTGCCACCATAAAAACTGATGCAGCATTTTGTAAAAAACAAATTTTGCGTCATTCTCAAAAGTTATATATACACCACCTTCTTCAGACTCATTCATGAAACATAAACAGAACAGACTTAGTGTGTAAATAACTTGTAAAGCATTTTTATTATGCAACCCCAATTCCAATTACATTGGGACGTTGTGTTAAAAAATTAAATAAAAAACAGAATACATTCTCCATGAAAATCATGTAACACTAAATCATTTCAAGTATAGAAAAAATTTGCCAGGACAACAAGTTCCCTTACGGTGTGCGGCAACAGCTTGCAGTTAAACAGAATTTTGGTGCTGTAGCAAACCTACAAAATGTCACTGTGGCTGTCAACTCTACAAAAGGTGTATAAATATTTTGTCCAATTTGCAAGCTACTGGTATTCACTAAGATTGTGCTTATACAAATAAATCTGGTGTTTTCGCTGTGTTTTTAGTACTGGTTGAAAGTTTTCAGGAAGGTACATTTAACTCACATTCTGTCTCAAAAACTAAGGCCATCATTCATTAAACTTTTAGATTTTTTTATGTACATTTCATGAATGAGGAACTTGTTGAGGGAATGTTGTAAATCAGCCAGAAGTTCTAACCCTTCCTAATTTTGGAATACCAAATTTATTTTGCTATTTTCATAGCCCTCTATATCCTAAATTTCCCTGTCTGACCTGTTAATGAAGAGCAAAGGCAGATATTTACAGAATATTGTTTAAGGTGATGCATTAAGACAGTGCATATGATGTTTTGGCATTTAGTCTTGATATTAACATGATCAATTCACAACTATTCACTGCTGTAAATAGAGTTGCATAGATATATGCAAACATAGGTCTGTAGCTGATACACAAGGTTCATTCTATTGTACCACAGCGCTATCTGCGCTGTGGCCTTTTCCATGCCCTGCAGCTCTACTCTGCCCTACAGTGGCAACTCAGAGAATGCCAAGCCTGGTTTCTGTGGTGCAGACCCTTACCACAAATATAATGTTGATACTTCTCTGACCACCCACTCTACTCCTCTCTACTAGGATCTGAGCTCATGCCCAAAGCCCTTTCCACTAGAATAGTAGGAGGCATCTGGTGGTTCTTCACACTCATAATCATCTACTCCTACACTGCCAACTTGGCTGCCTTCCTCACGGTGGAAAGAATGGAGTCTCCAATTGATTCAGCTGATGACCTGGCCAAGCAGACCAAGATTGAGTATGGTGTAGTGGAGGATGGCTCAACCATGACCTTCTTTAAAGTGAGTAAAATGTTCCTTATGTTATAAAGAATTCGCTCTGCAATCAAATTTTTGTCTAAGTTATCATTTATTTTTGTAAAATAATACAAATATTTTTAAAAATCCAGCCATCCAGCATTAATTATGACTATTTTTTACATAGTACTGAAATGAAAACGAGAAAAAAAGCTTCAATGAATAAATGCAATCAATCAAAAATAACGATGACAATAATATTTTAATTACATACTGTACATACATATACTTCAGTGGGGAAAATAAGTATTTGATACACTGCTGATTTTGCAAGCTTCCCCATCGACAAGGAATATAAATGTCTGTA
This sequence comes from Parotocinclus spilosoma, assembly GCA_033117975.1. NCBI lineage: Eukaryota > Metazoa > Chordata > Actinopteri > Siluriformes > Loricariidae > Parotocinclus > Parotocinclus spilosoma. The sequence continues at coordinate 7,527 of JAVSBV010056030.1, forward strand.
ATTTTTAAGGTAGGTACACTTCAACACAGAGACAGGATATAAAAAACACAAATGCAGAAAAATCACATTGTATCATTTTAAAATAATTAATAACCATTTCATTGCATAAAATAAGTATTTGGTACAATAGATAAACATAACTTAATATTTGGTACAGAAACCTTTGTTTGCAGTTACAGAGGTCAGACGTTTCCTGTAGTTCTTGACCATAATTTTGTACCACTCCTCCATTCAGATCTCCAGACCCTTCAGGTTTATGGGCTGTCGCTAGGCAATGTTGAGTTTCAGGTCCCTTCAATAAGTTTCTATTGGGTTTATGTCTGGAGACTGTCTAGGCCTTGAAATTCTTCTTATAGAGCCACTCCTTAGTTGTGTTTCGGGTCATTGCCATGCTGGAAGTCCCAGCCATGACCCATCTTCAATGCTCTCACTGAGGTAAAAATCTCGCAATGCATTCAAGCTCCCTTTAACATGGTTTTGTCGTCCTGCCCCCTTTGCAAAAAAGTACCCCCAAAGTATGATGCCTTCTTACCAGTCTGTTGAATACTGTCCTGTAGCCCATCCCAGCCTTGTGCAAATCTGCTGGTAGGAGTGTGCTTGATTGAGTGTGTTGAAAGATGTATTTGTTTAGGTAACAAGTTCAAACAGTTGCAGTTAATACAGGTCATGAGTGCAGAATAGGATGGTATAAAATAAATAAATAGCAGGTCTGTGAAAGCCAGAATTATTGCTGGTTGGTAGGTGATCAAATACATGTTTTATTAAATTAAATGCAAATGAATTATTTAAAAATCATACAGTGTAATTTTCTGGATTAGTTATTATTCTGTCTTTCTTCTATACACTTCTCAGTTGAATTGTACCTACGATAATAATTACAGACCTCCCCATTTGTAGGTGGGAAAGCCTGCTAAATTGACATTGTACCAAAAACTTATTTGCTCACTGTATATACTTTAAAATATAACAGTCAGTGTTTATTCAAAATAAGCAATGTACAAGCAGTAACAACCTAACATACCCAACATAGATACACAGAGTAAATAAAAATGGCACAAACCAGGCTAACACAGACACAGTGCTAATGCAAAGAATTCAAACAGAAAACACCAGAAAGTGACACAATACAAAGTGAACCCATTACAAAAGGCAGGACAAAAAATAGACAAACCATAACAGGTGACATGAGGAACAGTTGCCAAGAATCATACAACAAGAAGGAGGTGGTAGGTGGGAAGACACCAGTCAGAGAACAGAGCAGTATGTCTTAAGATGGTTTAACTGACAGAAGAACCCAGCAGGCTATAATTAACCAGCCTGCTGTGGAAAGGGAAGAGGGTCAGAAAGGAATCATGTAGCATGCACATCTTATCATAACAATGCTTCTTTCTAACACATGTCAATGTTGAAGGACTACAATTGTTAATTTAATGGTTAAGATTTTTTTAGCTGTAAATGTATGGGCACAATTCTTTTCAACTGGCACTGGGGTCTTTTCTTTTTACTTATTTCTTAGATAATAATCACTGACTGTTTTTTACTCCTTTGTTAATATTAGAAAACATTGCATACTATGCATCCAATTTATAAACAAGCATTTCCATGAAATGTAATGTTCAGCATAGCATCAATTATCATAGTTCAGTGAGAAAGTAGTGGTTTTCAACATTTGTGTGACCTTTACTAATTTCTAATTAAAGTATTTTTTATTATTTTTAGCAGCTTTTTTTATCACTGTTACCAGTCATCATTAATGAACAATGTAAATGCAGATGACTTCATGGTGTTTTTATCATTTTCTTCCAACCTGTTACATCAAATTCTTATCTCAAAATCACGTAAAACCCTTCAGTCCTCTGCAACAATACATCTATTATATTGACAGTTGACCAGGGCTGCTCTATCCGGGCAAAATTCATTAACTGAATTGGCATTCCACAACAGTGCCACTGCAAAGATGTAGGTTTTCAATTGGCCCATTCCATTGTCAGTGTTTATCTGATGTGGTTTCATAGTGCGTAGAAGTGGATTAGCAGTTATAATGCTACACTATGGTTTAGAAGATCCCAGGTTCATGTACCAGCTGTTTCACACAGTCAAGACCTTAAGCAAGGTATTTGTCTATAATTGTTTGATTTGTACCCTGTGAGGCTGTAAAAATTATAAGATGCTCTGTGTAAGAAACTGCCTGCTAAAAAAACTAAATGGATTAATCTGATTTGTAGTATGCTTAATTGTTATGTACATCCTTACAATGGTTAATATCTTAATTGAAAAAGAAAGTATTTTGAATTCATATGAGAATAATCTGATAACCCAGAATTTATTCTGTACAGGTAATATTACATCCTGCACAGGTTTACTAGGACATTGCAGGTTTCTTTAAGCATTTTTCTTTAAACTTTTCTATTGCAAGCCTCACCTGGGAATTGAACCTATTTACTCAGACACTCCTATTTATAGCAGGTGCCTCTTAGCGCAGAGATACCAAGGCTGCATCTGCAATTGCCATCTTAGCTAATTTAGTATAGCAGGCATAAAGTACAGTGGTGTGAAAAAGTGTTTTTGTTTTGCATGTTTGTCACACTTAAGTTTTTCGGATCATCAAACCAATTTAAATAGTAGTCAAAGACAACACAAGTAAACACAAAATAAAATGTGTAAATTAAGGTGTTTATTATTAAGGAAGAAAAATAATCCAACCCTACATGGCCCTGCGTGAAAAAAGTGATTGCCCCCTAAACCTAATAACTGGTTGGGCCACCCTTAGCAGCCACAACTGCGATAACTTGCAATGAGTCTTTTACAGTGTTCTGGAGGAATTTTGGCCCACTTACCTTAGCAGAATTGTTCTAATTCAGTTACATTAAAGAGCAATGAGCGTGAACAGTCTCTTTAAGGTAATACCACAGCATCTCAATAGGATTCAGGTCAGGGCTTTGACTAGGCCACTCCAAAGTCTTTATTTTGTTTTTCTTCAGCCATTCAGAAGTGGACTTGCTGGTGTGTTTTGGATCATTGTCCTGCTGCAGAGCCCAAGTTCTTTCAGCTTGAGGTAACAAACAGATGGTTGGACATTCTCCTTCAGGATCTTTTGGAAGACAGCAGAATACATAGTTCCATTTATCACAGCAAGTGTTCCAGGTCCTGACGCAGCAAAACAGCCCCAGACCATCACACTACCACCACCATATTTTACTGTTGGTATAATGTTC
>JAVSBV010056040.1:0-10740 GCA_033117975.1 Parotocinclus spilosoma
AAAAAATGTGTTGCGTTCAGTTCAACGTTCACGAAAAAATGAGCGTGTTCAATGAACGCGTTCTTTTGAACTCGTTCGCGCACAACACTGCCTGCCACAACAGTGCAAAGTTGTAGTTGGCCCTTCTGACCACACTTTCGCTTTCCCTGGTGGATTTGCAAACCATGGAATGGTCATTTTTCCCATTCACATCCACACTTCTGAAGGATTTTCTCTTTCTTCCTTGAGGTTATAGTGCTTAATTCATAGTTTTTCCCCATTCCTGCCGTTACCATTGATTCCTGTTAGGCCCATCTTTCATCCTGCCTCTCGGAGGGCCTACAGGTTGTTTCCTCTTAGAGTTCTCTGTAGTTAGTTTGGGTGTGCCTCTTCTGAGGTACTAGAAAGTTAATGAATAAATATCTGAGCATAGTAATTTAACAAGTTTAACATTACAATTACTTGAAATGGATTCATAATACTGATTCAATTATGATATAATCGGAATAAATTAATTTTGTTTTAGTACATCTCTGCCACATGTACTGCTAATCAGGTTTGATTCGTCCCTCCCTATATCTGCACTTTCCATAGTGTTCATTAGCTATGCACATGCACATAGTGAATTAAACACACAAATCTAGTGTTAAAACGCAATTCTGATGTCTTCTGATCCATCGCCAATTACTTAAAAGACCATCAGAAGATCAGTTTCACAAGAATGACAAGAATGCAAGTTGCAGTGACTAAGCCAGGGAAGAAAAACTTTCAAGAGCAATGACTAACTCATTACCTGTGGTTGAGGTAAAAGAACACATTATTCATCAACCTGCATGGTCACTAATTATTAAAAAACAAAAACAAACGTGTGTTAAAATCAGAAGTCGGTGCAACCAACTGAGAAAGCACAAACTTTGCACCAGCATGACCAGTAGTAAAAATAAGTCTAGAGTGCTGTAATATATTGCTAGCTTTGTTCTAATGCTTTTCATGCTTGGTGATGGTTTATCAACAGACTCGCACACAATTAACATTTCTACTTGCCATTTGAGAAACAGAACATTTTTTACTTTTGACTATTACATGCATTTCTATAACAAGATTATACAATCCAAGCACTTATTACGGATCATGGATGATGCAGTACTGCGGCCCAACACCAGAGCATGCTACATGGGACAGCAAGCCCTGGCACGACTGTGGCAATTAATATTGGTGACAAGATGCACCTGCTCATTCAGGTATTTATACCATTTTGTGAGCAGTGTCTCTAATCGCACACTTACCTTGCATTGATACTTTGTAGTGCTCCGCCATGACTTCGGTGCAAGGTATGATAATTGGTAGTGCTTTGGTGAGAGACACCCTGGAAAGACTTTACTAGACTTCCCCATAAAGGGAGTCTAATGTAAGATCGAAAGGTGTGAGGTAAATGAATGGTTGTTGGAGTCAGATTTCTGTGTGACTGGCTCTCCATATGCTTTGAGCATTTTCTTGCTTCGGTGTTGGCTGCATTCATTCATTGAGTAATAACTAGCGATTATGTGCTTCTTTCACAGCCAGTTTTCTGCATTTAAAACACTGTTTATCTTTCGGCGTCTTCCCTGCTTGAGTTCAGCTTGGCACTATTACGCCAGCTGTGAATTTTGAATCCTGTATCATTTTCAGAGCTGATTTTTGACTTCATCGAACTAGCATTTTTAATCTTGCTCTCTCACTCACCATACTGCCACACAAGCGTTGTTAGTGATCTTTTTGTTCACTAATAAACACTGCATGTTTTTGCCATTTTGTGTCGTGTCCTCCCTCTTTAGTGATTTCCTTAGTTTGAGTCGATCTCCACATGACTCACTCTCTGTAGTGTTTAGCTCCTTCGTAACAAACAGGGCTTGCGCTCTAGCAATCTGGGTTCAATCCCTACTGTGAATCATTCTTATTATTGATAGTTTTAACACTTTCAACCAGCTTTTGCTCACACTCTTCACACCCATATATACATTTATATAAGATAGCAAAGAAAGCTCAGCTTTCCTCATGCACAGGTGTGCTAACATTTCATTGACTACAAATGAGAACACACTGGAAGACGAATTTGTTCAGAATCAGCTACTTATCATAAATTGACTGACTTGATTTTGGTAACTTCTCATACATTCTCATAGTATCAGTGTCATGAATTTCAAGAAATCCTTTTCTTATAGAATCTATGGTCGGTGCATTTGATCATAGAATCTGAGCCTCTATTCACTTCAACAAGACTGCATGGAACAGGTGCTTAGTGTCTCTGGGGGTTAATGGAGCTGTGGGCTCGAATCGGCGGGCCTGACGCAGAGCTTCCACAATATGAGTGGAAGATCAATTGAAGGGCTGAATCCTTTTTTGATTGACAGCTATTTATATATATATATATATACTGTCACTTTATCACTGGAAGCTCAGTCCCGTCGTGGATTTTGCAAGTAAAGTCAAAAGACAAACTAGAAGAAGTAAGAGGAATGCCGAATTTATGTATAAATTAATCGACTAATTTTCTGATGGGAACGAGGTTCCCTTTTTTGAAACACCAGCAGCTGGCAGAATCATACATGTTCAAATGTTTTTGGTCCATCTTTGAACAGTTTGCTTAGTATTTTAAGCATAATATTGCATATTTTAAGAATTCAGATAGCTCTCTTTAAAATAAATGCTACTTGGTTGTATGTTGCTTTCTAATGTAGTGAAATTCATATATTTGTAAATATAGTTTATACAGCATTTAATTTTTTAACATTAGTAAAACCACAGATGATCACCAATAGGACCAGCCCAAAGAGGAGGAGCTTTGATGTTATATGGTGGCACAGCATGGATTGTTCGAAGCAGTAAATGGCTTTGTTCAGAGTTAAGTCTTTTCCACGTGGACCTTGGAAGCTCAAGTGTTGCTCCACCTAGAGATCATAAATATCTCTAATTTTCTATTTCAAGGCATACAGCACTCAGGCAAAAGAGTTATTGGAGCAGGTGAACACATAGATGCACCAGAACAAGGTATTTATCTGTTTTAAGTGCTTTTATTAACATTTGGTGGGGTACTGAGAAGCCTTACTGGATGTATTTTGACATTTACATTTCAGTTAATTACATTCAAGTTTTTTAAAATTATAATAATATTATGTTGTTATGTGTTATGTGTAATCTAGTTTAGAACTTTCCTCATTAACTAGAAAAGTGCGCAGCAAGGCACAAGTATTATGGAGGACCAAGCCTGCCAAAACTAAAACTAAATAATAAATAAACAAAAGTACAAGTAAATGGCTCAATAAAAGTAATATGTTGATTATATCTGTAAATAATAATCATTATAAATGACTAAATAAATAAATATAAGTAAAAATGAATATATTAACATATAAAACCGTGCATTAATTAAAATGTCGGTTTTCTTAAATGTCTTTGTATTATTTAATTATTTATTTATTTATGCATTCATTTATTTCCCTATTTATTTATTTATTTATTTCTGTATTTGGCTTCTTTACCTTCGCTATCGGCATCAGTGGTCATTTTTGCAACACACACAAGGTTATATCCATACACAAGTTCAGTTCAAGACTGGCCATATATATATCAAGGCAATTCAATAAAACACAATAACGAAAATAAAAACTGTCCTCCTTAATTACATGACGATACTACAAAATGCTAGATCACACTGGACTGTTACCTTTTTGTATTTTAAAATGAATTAACAAAACTCGTTTACTTATTTAAAATTAACATTATATGGTGTCACATTATGACATACCTGCATGTATAATAACAAAGGACGATAAGCTAGTTGGTAGTGTTCATCACGTGGCAACCAGCCTCTGTTGAAAAAGGCAGCATAAGGTTAGCGATCGCTAGCTACCTTGCCAAGACGTTTACTTCGTTAACCACATACAACACCGTTGGTCAGCTTCTAATGAACGTGGTAATATTACACTAGAACCCACTAACTTTACACAAGTGTAGACAGATAAGTTTCTACATGATAATAAAGTTAATTACTATAGATTGCACACGGACATTATAGAACACGTTACCTCAATGTAAATCCTCCGTTATTCTGAGGATTACCCATAGTCCCTTGCTATTATAGCATGAGCAGGTACACCTTAACAACGATAGGTGGTGGAGTTGTCCCATTTAGCGGGATTTAATCTGAACCTTATTTAACTATGTTACATGCACCCCTCTTAAATCCTGCTAAATTGGGGCACAACACACAAGGAAAAAAAAAACAAAACCAAATATTGCAAATAACAAAACATCAGTTGTGCAATAATTGAAGCATAACTTGGTTCAAGTCAGTTAAAACTTTCCACTCTGGAATAAGTTGGCAAGAGGGTAGCTAAGCCCCTTACAAACAAAGACACAAAAGATGCCCTATACACCTCTTATTTTGTAAACACTGCTTCATAATAGAGATAGCTCTGACATATTCCATGTGAGTACTAGTGCAAAAAAAAACACAGATCTTGAAACATGTAGCACCCTATCCAGAAAACATGTTCCTAACAAAAGAAACCAAGGAATTAACAGGTGACACAGAACCTTCAACAACCTGTCCATTCATTTCACATATGAGACGAGCTGGGGGTTTAACAGGTCTACCCAACCTAGTATGAACTGGACGTGGCTGTGCACAAACTACATGGTCTAGTTCGAGTGCATCTAGTTGTACGTCAGTCACATGTTCAGGTACTAGCGGAGCTTTTTCTGCTAGGGAAGGTGAGAGTGCATTCTGGGACTCAACACACTCATCAAGGGCCTCAGAGGAAGCAAGCTGTGCAATATCTACTGAAGAGGTATCCGAGGTATCCAACCCCTTACTCACAGGGTAGGAAACTACAGCATTTACAGTCTCTGAGTTATGAGTGTTCCCTGCCTCCACAGGGGAACAGTCAGGTTGGCTGGGTGTAATATTCCCATCGCTGGCATCATCCATTTGTAAGAGCCACTTAACGGTCTTTGTCTCACTGTCCTGTGTGTCATCAGGAATCACAGGGTCACATTGTAAACTTCCAGCTATTGAAGAGCAGCTTGACCCGGAGGTTTCATCCTCACCCAGTGGAAGAAAACTCACAGGCAGCAGAAGGTTCCTGTGAACAACTTTCTCCTGTGAGGTCACGGGATCTCTGATGCAGTACACGTTGATTCCTGGTTTCACAGATGCCACTTCATAGACTATAGAGTCCCATTTGTCTGCAATTTTCCTTTTCCCTTTTACCCCACGATTTGCAAGCAAGACTCTGTCACCAACAATTAGAGGTGATCCTTTCACTTTGCGGTCATAGTGCTTTGCCTGACGCCCCTGTTCTGTTCGACTATTCCGCCGGGCAATGCATGCAGCTTCAGAGAGGTCACGCTTCAGACAAGAGACGAACTCATGATGGTCAACCACAGTACCCTTGGGGAGGACATGCTGGAATACAACATCAACAGGCAGACGTGGAATCCTCCCGAACACGAGAAAGAAGGGTGCAAACCCTGTTGTCTCATGCTCAGTACAGTTGTAACAAAACGTCAACATGCGAAGCATTTGTGGCCATCTGGCTTTGGAATGGGGAGGTAGGGCCCTTATCATATTCCCAAGAGTCCTGTTGTATCTCTCGACGACTCCATTCCCCATTGGATGGTACGGGGTGGTATGTGACTTCTGGATGCCAGCCATCTCCAGGAGCTCCTTAATGAGTTTGCTCTCAAAATTGGCTCCTTGATCCGAATGGATGCGTTTAGGGAAGCCATATATGCAGAAAAAGTCATCCCAGAGGCGACGGGCGACCTGCTTTGCGGACTGATTTTTACATGGAAAAGCATGAGATAATTTGGAAAAGTGGTCTGTAACCACCAAGACATCAACAGACTTCTTGTCAGTCTGTTCAGCAGTCCAAAAATCAATACATACTAGTTCCATAGGTTCAGTGGTGCAGATGCTTTCAAGGGGAGCACGATCGTTAGGCTCCGGGGTCTTCCCAACCACACAGCGAAAGCAGCGTCTCACATAATTGATGATGTCACGCTCCATCCCTATCCAAAAAAATCTCTGCCTGGCAAGGGAGAGTGTGCGAACCTGCCCTTGATGACCAGCTGAGTCATGGAGGCCATGGAGCACCTGGGATTTCAAGGAGTCTGGAACAACAAACTGGTAAATTTTCTTGTTCAAGTGTCTGTCGTTCCTTACCCTGTACAGCATGCCGTTCTTAATGGAGAGTTTGGGCCAATGTCTCAGCAATTTTAATACACCACGAGGCTCACAAGCACGTTCCCGCCTAGTGGGCTTCCGATGACGCTGAATGTAGAATGAGACTCTGCCCAAGACACCATCTTGCTCCTGCAGGTTAACCAGCTCACTTTTTGGTAAAGAGCAGGGTTGTTCTTCATTGACAAGCTGTGGAATTGCAGGGCCTGTACCCCTCAATTGGCTGACACCCTCAAAGTCATGTACATCCAACACAGCAGATACATCCTGCACAGAGAGGGACCCTTGAGGTGGAGTGACAAGAGCCTCCTGCTTAGACTGATCAGTGACCAACTGGCAGTTAGTAGTGCACCGAAACGCATCTTCTACTGTCCTATCCACCATCCCATTAACCTGGTTCAGCAATGAGTCATAAGGCTCAGTTACAAGTCGGTGGGCTAAACATGACCGGACAAATGGCTCTCTACTCAGTGCGTCAGCAACTACATTCTTTTTGCCAGGAACATAGTTCAGGTCGAAACTGTACGCTGCAAGTTTTGACACCCATCTCTGTTCACATGCGTCCAGCTTAGGTTTAGTCAAGATATAAGTCAACGGATTATTATCCGTCCAGACTGTGAAAGACCGTCCTTTGAGCCAATGGCTAAACTTATCACAAACCGCCCATTTGAGAGCAAGAAACTCTAAGCGATGTGCTGGGTAATTCAGCTGAGAGCGTGAAAGGGTCTTACTAGCAAACGCCACTGGTCTGGCAACTTTTCCACCAGGGGGCAATTGTGAAAGAACAGCTCCTAAGCCATCGAATGAGGCATCTACTGCGAGGATGAATGGTGCATTAAAATCAGGATGGGCTAAAGTGACACTCTTCACCAGCTCATGTTTTAGCGTCCTAAAGGCCTCTCTGCACTCCTCAGTCCAGTCAGTTGGAGACAGCCTCACACAAGTTTTCTTTAAGTTCGGTTTGCGACCTCTTCCTCTTTTTGGACGAGTGGATGGTTCAGCTACAAGATTGAACAGAGTCTTAGCTTTGGCAGAACATGCCTCAATAAAATGATGATAATACAGAACCATTCCTAAAAAAGATCTGATTTTCTTAGCACATGGTGTTTTCCCATCAAGCTCCATCAGGTCAGCTTCCTGCACATCACTAATAGCCTGCACCTTGCTTGGGTCTGTCTTAACACCATCTTCACATATGATGTGTCCCAGAAACTTAACAGATCGACAGAGAAAGTGGCACTTCTTAGGAGAAAGCTTCAGGTTGTTGGCAGCCAGACGTGAGAAGACCATTTGTAGACGCTCCAGTGCAACCTGCTCAGATGGTGCAAAAACCATAAGGTCATCCAGATAGCATAACAGACTTGTAAAGTTCTTATCGCCAAAGATGGACATCATCATGCGCATAAAAGTCGCAGGACTGTTTGTCAGGCCCTGGGGCATCCTGTTATATTCATGAAGACCAAACGGGGAGGAGAATGCTGTGTATTTTTTGTCATCCTCGTGTAACCTGACATTGTAGAACCCTGATGTGAGGTCCATCGTTGAAAAGAAGACATTTCCACCAAGTGCAGCAAGAGCGTCTGTCTGATGTGGCAAGGGATGTGCGTCTTTCACTGTTCTTGCGTTCAACCACCTGAAGTCATTGCAGAGCCGAAGATCACCATTAGGCTTGACAACTAAAACAAGAGGAGACGAATACTCACTTCAGAGCAGTGCGAAGCTTGTCATAATGGCATGGTGGAACCCGTCTGTATGGGAGTCTGAAGGGCTTGTCGTCCACCAGGCGAATTCTGTGGACAAAATCTGTTGCTTCCCCACAATCCATTTTATGTCTTGAAAAGATGGACTCATACTGTTCTATGATGCGCAGCAGTTTATCTTTCCACTCAAGGGAGACTTCACAGGATGTGAGGTCCAGATCCTGCAAGCCCATGTCACTCAAAATGCATGTTATCTCTTCCTCCGATCTCGGGTCAGGTAATGAGATTCCCATATGTTGTGTACTGGATTGGACACGGTCTGGTTCGGGTAAGTCCTGTACAGTAAGGCAGATTGACACATCAACAACCTTAGCATTTCTCTTAAGGGTGAGCGGCTTCTCTGTAGGATTTATCATCTTGACAGGAACCCAGCCATCTCCCCACAAGGAAGTCACAACTCTCCCCAGCAAAATTTGTGCCGGTCTGGTTTTGCATTGGGTGGGTTCTACGATGACCGTATTCCCTACAGAAGAAACATCAATTGTAGGTAGTTTTGCCCACACCAAATGTTCAGACATAGGCTGCAGAGTGACACTTCTTTTGAGTTTAGCCGTTCCAATCCTGGCTGGCACTGTGCTGTTTTCTGATTGTGATAGTAGAGAGATGAGACATGGCAGCTCATCACCCCGTGCGCCATTCACTGAAGATGAGGAGTTCTGGTCACTAACAGTCTGTTTTATTTGTGAAATAAGCCACTTAATGGCATTGCTGCCAAGGATCAGCTCATCAGATTGACCTGGCACAACTAGGACAGGAATCACCACCCTATAGCCATAGAGTGACACATTAAGATCGTACGTAGCAGATGGTGTAACTAGATGACCACCACAACCAACAATTACAAAGGCTTCAGCAGATTTTTTCGTAATGCCAGGAGTTGACTGTAAAAGTTTTGCATCTGCAGACTCACTTATTGTACATGCCATAGATCCACTGTCCACTAGTGCCTTTAAAACATGTCCATCTTCAACAGTCACATCCGTGTAGAATAGGCTATCAGTCTTCGAAGATTTTTTGTAGACTTTGCAAAATCAGTGTTTTCTTCGGTGGCACTATACTGCTACAGGCGTGATACAATGTCTCATAGTCATCAATATCTGTTAAATCCAGGGTGGGAGGTTCACTCACTTGATCTGTGCTGTCCTCCCTTGCACACAGACCATTCAGTTTTCCTGCTGACCAGGAAAAGCAGGACGTCTTTCCTCTGGGCAGTTGCGTCTTGAATGGCCAGGTAAATGACACAGGAAACACAGCCTGTTTTCTCGGCAGTGAATAAGGGCAGTGTGAGAGCCATCCTTACATATCGAGCAGGGCACGTCATTCAAACCCTCAATTTTTCCAGGTCTGTTGTAGCGTGGCTTTCTATCGGCCGGAACATTTCCTGAGCTTTTAAGCAGCACCTTCTCAAGCATTCCTATTAACCTCTCTAGAGTAGAGGTGTCATGGCTGACAATTTTTGTTTGTTCTTGGACGTCTGGAGCATGAACAGCATTTGGGGAAATTTCAACTTTATTTACATTGATTCTGCTATGCCTCTCTGTCGAAGACTTGAGTCCTTTCTCTAGATGGTATTCATCTAACACTTCCTGAACCTCGCGAGCTGACCATTTATCAATTGTCTTGGACCTAAAGGTAAGAGCTAAATCTCTACTCGGGCAGTGTCTGATGAACATGCGTGTGACTTCAACAGTGGGATTGTCAAACATCTTACCCTGCTCTTTAAGACAATTTGCAGCAACATCTGCAGCTCTATTCAGTCTGAGCCAATACTCATATGGATCATCTTGCTTTTCTGGCAGGGTGGAATAAAAGTCAGCAAGGGGCACAGAGGAACAATGGCTAGAACTGAAATGTTTGCGCAAGAGTCCGTAGATGGCCTGTGGGTTATGCTGGACATTAATCTCACCATTCCTTATTCCAAATCTCACTACATCTTTTGCTCTGCCCCTCAGATGCATGATGATTTCTTCGGCTTGATTTTCTAGTTCAATTCCACTCTTCCTGATGTAGTTCCTCATCAGTTCCTCCCATTCATCAACAGGCAACGTCTCTGACCCCTCCCCCCGGAATAAAGGTGGGTCTTTAACCGGTCCCTTCGTAACAAACTGGACTTGGGATAGATCCAGTGTATGGGAGAGGAATGACTCCTTTTTATTGCTTGTGTCTTCATGACTGTTAAGCGCAGAAGCTGTGGGGTTTGATGTGTTCAAGTGTGACATAATGCTATCAGCTAGCTGCTGTCCTATCTGCTGCACAATAGAGCTCATTTGGTCGACTAGCACCACATCATCACGAGTTGGGTTTGGGACTGGTGTACTAGTAGACTTATGTGGATGCGACCTAATTACAGGCTGGCTTTGCTGCAACACTACATCCTCACATCTTAAAGGACTGTGCACACAATCATCACCAAAGGCTGTGTTATTATGGTCACCCAAGGAAAATGGAACAAATGTGCTATTTAACCCTCTACCCCTACCAACAGCAAAAGGTGTCATATCAGAACCCCCAAATTTTCCAAGACTCATACTTGCTAGCAAAATTCCCCTTCAAATTAAATGACAGTTGCAATGTAATATAACAGTAATTAAACAAGTAGCCCTAACAGACAAATATACGCAAGGAAAGATATGCAGCTCCAGAATAATGCAGTGAAGACATCCACCCGGTCTGACGTTTTCATGGACGAGTCACGGCACCAATGTGACATTCGCGATGTCTTCTGTTGTAATTAACTCTCCGGAGCCGATCAGTTTGGTAGTAACAGCAGGTTTATTT